>JAVKPL010015566.1:0-12883 GCA_032173675.1 Gastrolobium villosum | reverse complement strand
AACTTTCAGTTACGTATTGCTTTAATGAGTTATACTCGAATTTATAATTAAATAAACTATAATTTTTTACATGTTGCATACAAGGATTTCCTCACCCATATCTTTGCAAGTTGGGGTTTTATCAGGAGTTATTTTTTTATTTAGTTACAAAATAATTTAGTCAGACCAAAAAAAATAAAATCAAAGCTCACATACATTTATTTAAAGTATTATTTTTATTAATAATATTCTTAAAAACAAATATATATGGGGAATGATCCGTTTACAAACTCTTTTTACAAATTTTAGTGTAACCTAGTGTACTCCCGGGAGCACATAGTGTAGTTTGTAAACAAAAAGTTTGTAAATATAATCTCCCCAATATATATAATATATATATATATAGCTGGCTCACAAGCTTAATGAGTTGAATCTTGAAAACTTAAGCTCAGATCATTTAACAAACCAGTCAAAATTTTCAGCTCATTGAGTTAACAAATCAAACTATGAGCATGCTCACAACCTGACATGGTTGTTTGCCAGCCCTAGCTAGAAGAACGGAATGAAATATTTCCACCATGGTGTACTTGGTAGGGAAGTGTAGAATAGAAAGGAAAGAATTAGGGACAGAATTGAAAGGTTTTGATTTCAGTTTTTCACTACTTGGTTCTTGGTAGAGTGTAGAAAATGGATGGAAAATGATTTTTAGCTTACTTTCATGCTATGCGAGGAGAAGCCTTACATTGTGGGCTTGGACAGAAAGTGAGTTGAAAATTTTCAACATTTCTTCATTTTGGTAGGGAAGGTGGAGAATAGAAAGGAAAAAATTAGGGACATAATTGAAAGGTTTTGTTTCAGTTTTTCACCCCTTGGTTCTTGGTAGAGTGTAGAAAATGGATGGAAAATGATTTTTAGCTTTACTTTCATGCTATGCGAGGTGAAGCCTTACATTGTGAGCTTGAACTGATAAAGAATTGAAAAAAAATCTTCATTTTGGTTCTACTGAGCTGGTGTAAATATTCATTCTCCACCCCATTCTCTATCTGCATATGTTAAGCACAATGAATCACATCTTTAGAGTTATTGTATGTGAAATGTTGGAGATTCTTAATGATGACTGCATCTGACTAGAGAGCAATATATAACTTAAACATGTATTGCGATGACATTTTTGTGCTTTGTGCGTTATGGGAATTGAAGTGTTAATGGAGAGGTTCTTGAAGAGCACCCTTTTTATTTACAAAACTGATTCAGAGAAACAACTATGACTTTCTACATGTTATTTCCACCATTGAATTAATTCTCTACTTGCTTTTTGGTCCCCTTTAACCTTGCTCTTTCACTTAATTACATAAATAAATTTTAGAATATCTTGGGAGTATTTTAGAGTATCTTAGCATATCTTCATATTATATTTGCAATGTCTTAGAATTTGTTATGGTACAATTAGTAATCTGATTGAGGAAGCAATCTTAGGACTTGTTTCTTGATTTCATTATATTTTCAGATTTGCTTCCGTATTTAATTAGGGTTAATAATATTATTATATTAGTGGTCTTTGGCATGTACTAGTAGTACTAGACTACTACTTGACCTAATTAATGGAACCATTAGGATTGTATTTTGTAACATATCATTACAGAGTTTATAAATCTACTATCTTATTATGCATATTCTCTATTCTTCATTTTACTCCTTCCCTATGTAAACTCTATAATCATTAATTTTTTTTATCCATGGTTGGTATGCTCTCGATATAAACATTAGTTTTTCCTGAGTTTCCTATTGAAACATGAATTTCTTCTGGAAGCCAACAGAAGATGTTGGCATGATATATCTCACACTTTCTGGCATGGATTATCAATGACTAAAGATTTTATGTAGCTTATGATTAAAATGATGTTTGGCATATGACAGAAGATTGCTTGAAAATAAGATATCTTAGAGTTCTTTAACAATGGACTTGATGCAATTGGACTTTCCGTGTTCCACAGGTCGCGTTATATTTTTAAGTCAAGGTGGTGATGCTGAGCAACAGATACAACAAAATGACCAGAGAGCTGTTGGCTATTACTAAAGTAGATGCTTGAAATGGGAACTACGCGGGATTCAGTTGGCAATTGAGAATTTTCGATTTTGTAATTATATTCTGATTTTCTTTTTTTTACCGCAAAGTTGGAATTGGAATTGTTACATGACATTTGTCATGATGGAAACTCTTGGTTAAGTTTTGACATTGCTCTAAGCATTTTGATATTGATGAAATTTCACTAAAATAATTTTTGTTGTTATTTTGCACACCATTTTTGATCTACACATAATAATGAGTGAAGAGTTTCTTTTTTTTTTTTGTAAAAAAAAAAAAAAAGAAACTCTTTAATTTAGTAATGTGCTACATATTTTCATTAGGGTTTTATAATTTTCATTCAACATGAGAATTCAAATTTTTTTACACACTATTCAATTTTCGTGCTGACATGGGTCTTACATACAATTTTTTTTAATATATGGGTCCCACATGTTTTTTATCTTTACAACATGAGATTTCAATTATCCTTCAATATGAGAATTATAAAACCCTTTTCTTTAATACAGAAATTAGGATGGAAACTAATATTACAATCATTCTTACGGGTATAAATTGTCCAATTTTTTTATTTTTTATTTTTGCATCTTATTGGTCAATAAACTGTTTTAAATTGAAAATTGTAAAGGAAAGAAAGAAAATAAGCAAAGTCGCATATTTTTATTCATATTATAATTATTCATTTCTTTTATGGAATCAAACACCCAAAAATGGAGGTGGCAGAGCGGGTAAAATCGTAAATGGATTGGTTCTGCCCCACTTTCAACCTCCCTCAAAATGACCCGTCCTGTTCCATTTTTTAAAGTGGATTTGAAAATTTTAACTCATTCCAACCCATAATATTATTGTCTTATCCACTTTTCTATACTTCCTCCATTATTTTAAAGGATTTTATAAGAGTTATGTTGTAGGAAAAATGATTGTATTATATTATAGAGATTCGTTTTGCGTGTCAGAATTTTTTTTGCTGCGGGCCCCACAAAATATTGTGAGTGTAGGAAAGTAAAAAATATATAAACAGAACTTTGCCCTTTCTGCTCTTTCCCTCTTAATATTGATCTCAAACGCCGGTGCTCAAACGTGTGACAGAAGAAATTAATAAACGCGAAAACGAAAAAGCGAGTTTTCATTTGCTTAGGGGTTTGCTTCACAAGTTGTTAGTTAGGGTTTAAGAAATGTGGAGCAGCAGCAGCCAGCAGCATGGGCACGCTCTCAAGGAGGTTTCATCGCTCTTTGTTTTCGTCCCCGAATCCACATTACCAGCTTCTACTACACTCCTCCACCAACACCTTTTCTGACTCGGACACCGACTCAGCCTCAGACTCAGAGGGTTAACTCCGATCGTGGGCCCCTGGAGAATGGCTTGGTCAGCGGCATTTACAGGGTATTCAAAAATTGCACTTAGCATCATTCTTTCATTTGTTGAAGCATTTCATTTGCATTTGAATCCACAAAAGCAGGAAATTAAAAGGAAGGGGAAATAAAGTCCAGTGTCCTTCTGTCTTAATGTCTTACAGAGCAATCCCTTGAAATGTGCTAGAGAGCCTTATCTAAGGAGTTTCCGCGAATTCGTAATAACTATCTATTTCTAAATAATAGTGGATAGAAATGTTGATTCTTAAATTGTTTCTAAGATTCTTAAATTGTTTCTATCTTGCTGAATTATTTTGGAGATTGTTATTGATGACTGCATCTATCTAGAGAAATATATAATTCAAACATGTATGGGAAAACATTTTCTCATGTCGCATGAGAATTCAATTCTCATGACTCTTTGATTTGCGTGCAAAGCTTTTTTTTTTAATAAGTGTGGGACCCACCACTAGTTGAGTCACAACATGAGAATTGAATTCTCATGCAACATGAAAAAATCAAATCCCAACATGTATTCCGATAACATTTTAATGCTTGGTGCATTTCTTTCAAGAAGTGAATTCATTAATTAGTATGGGAATTGAAGTGTTAAAGGACAGGTTCTTGGAGAGCACCCTTTTTATTTTACTACCCCTATTCTGAGAAGCACGAGAGATACTGTAAGTTAAAATAAAAGGAAATAATTTGAAAATCTCGCATTCAATCATTGAAATGCAATAATAATGACATGGATGACAAAGATTCTGAATAACAATAAAAGAAAATAATTTGAAAACTTGTTATGAAGAAACAAAAACAAAGATTGTGAATGAAAATACAGAAAAACAGCCTAAATTTTTAGCATCAAATTGATGAAATGCAGTAATAATATTCTACCAGTTGTGACAGTGCTTATGAAATTAGTCTCAGAGATATCTTAGTCAAAGACTATAATACTTATAATTTAAAATTTTAATATTACATTTATAAAATATAATCATGAAAGATACTGTCATGACCATTAAAAATATATGATTATTGAAAAAATAGATATTTGATCATTGTGATAACACTCAAGATTGCATAAAATATAAATTGTTTTATTTGAGATAATTTCACATCAGAGTAATTTTTTTTTGGAAGTTACAAGGAATTGAACACAACACTCTACACTTTAAACACTCATAACACACACACCCTAACACCACTAGGCTAACCCTAGTGGTCACACCAGAGTAATTTACTTCCACAAACTTTTTTCACACATTAAAAATGTGTGGTTAAATTTTTTTTCAACCAATATTTTATACATTAAAATAAGGGAAAAATGTTTATCATTCTAAATGACACAACTTATATCCTTTCACTCTCACAAAGAAGTGAGACCCACACCTTTATTTTTTTGTCAACTCTTTCTCCTTCTTTATATATCTCTTTCTCTCTCTTAAAAATGACACAACTTTACATCATTCAAAATGACACACACTTTACCCTTTAAAATAAAATGTCAATCACTTACTTTTATTCCTGATAGAAATCTGTATAGGCTTGGTGTATGAAGTATCATTACGGTTCCATATAAATTAACATTCTCGTTACCATCACCCCTATTAAATGCTAATAATTGTGACTTCATGGAAGAAGAATAAGACTACGACACAAGCATTCTCAAAGTCATGTCGCAAACAACCATATGTCACATACATCATCCTTTTGTATTATGTTTTCATGATGAGCGCATATTGGATATGGAATACTAATTAAGAGCATTATTTACCTAATTCCTATTATTACCATATAATTTTTTGCGGAAGTTGAAAAATAGGAAAATTCCTTTTGTTTAATTCTTTTAATAGATAGGAATGCGGAATTCAAGATGAGTAATGAGTCACCTAATCATACTATGAAGCATCAAGCAAATTATGTCTTATATGGACATAAATTTCCAACTTGTGAAACTGACTACAAACTAATTAATAGGGCAACCACTTTTGTTCTTTTTGTTTTGTCATTCATGGCAGAAACTTGAGGTAGCCAATCTGTGCTTCTACTTGTGGGGTTGTGGACTAATAAATTTGGAGTCAATGGACATTGAATTTAAAGCTACGGACTGTACAGAACATCTGTCTTACGGATAAAAGAGAAATTTAAGCCACAATTGAATCCCTCAATCGTAACTTTTTCTTACGAGAAAATTTGGTATCTACAAATTATAATTTTTTTTTTATGTTTAATGTTAAGACTGACAAATCAATTGTTATTCTTTCTTTAGTTTTCTTATCATAATGAGCTCTCTCACATGAATTCCTTAATTTGTTTCGTGATTATATCAGGAGATCTGATTATGCTTGGATGAGACATAAGATGTAATTATATATTTATTTTTGAATTTCATATCATCCTGATTACCCTTTTAAATAAATGAGATTAATTTTAATGCCTAATACTCCTAACACTAGAGAGTGAGGACTCTCAAGTCTCACCTATGAATTAATATGCCTTAATGGTATAAAGGCTGGAGAAGAGAGAAGAGAGGAGAGAGGGAGAATGGATGTGAGGAACATTGGTGTGGTTGTGGAAGAGGTTGATGCAGCTAGAACTGCACTACAATGGGCACTTCACAACATCATTCGATGTGGTGACACAATCACCCTCATCCATGTCTACCCTTTAACAAAATCCAAAACTAAAAAAAAAACTCGTCTTCTTCGCCTCAAGGGCTTCCACTTAGCCCTTTCCTTCCAAGAAATCTGCAACAACTTCTCCAACGTAAGCCTTTTTTTTTCTTCTTCTTCTTATTATTATTATTATTGTCTTTTAATTTTTATTGATGGTTATGTGCCATAATCTTAGGATTGTGTTACAGACAAAGGTTGAGATTGTTGTCACCGAAGAGGACCGAGAAGGAATGAAAATTGTGGCCATGGTGCGAGAGATTGGAGTTTCAATGCTAGTTGTTGGACTCCATGATCATAGTTTTCTTTACAAGTATGTCCAATGCCAAATGTTTCTGTTTTGAGCTCAATTTCTTGAGGTATATTGGAATTATTATTAGTACTTGTATACAGTAATTGGGGTCATGGATCATCCTTCCAATTCAAGTTGGATTAAGGTTCTGATTAAAGGTCAACTTCTAGTTTATAATATGAGTGAGGGATTTCAATCTTGAATTACTTATCAGTTATCACTCAGGATAAGGATTCTGGTTCTGGAATCATCTTATTTTTAATCTTTCTTGGAGTCACTGACACTCTACAACATGGGTTTGTGGGACCTGGGTTAATTGTTTAATTTGGATTCTGTTCCTTTAACTTGGAAGGATGCATGCTTTTGCCAGTGAGCTTCAGAAATTGGTCACGGAAAACCTAGGCACTTGCACATGCCTTCTTAGTAATGATAAAAAAAAGCCAAAAGCTTGAAATGACCCAATAGAGAAATATATTTGGCTAAGATAATTGATGTGCTGCCTCCACCAAATAGTCACAGAACCGTTCAACCACATTTGAATTTGAAACGTCCATTCATAGAAGTTTGTGTCTTTGTCAGATATCTAAGGCTTTGGATTTGGTGTGCTCTAAGTATTATTTTTTTGTTTCCTGTGTAAATTTGTAGTAGTTAGTGTAATACTAAATCTGACAACTGAAATCAGTGTTTCTGTAATTTCTGTTCATATTGCATAGCTTCACAATGGCCCATAAAAGTATAGATAGCTACTTCGACTGCAGAGTGTTTGCCATCAAGCAGCCTCCTTCATCCCAGCTGAGTCCCATGGCTTCTGCATTAGGAGTCTTAGACAGTTCAATTAACATGGACTTTTCACATATCGAAATTTCTGGAGCACAGTAAGTTTCTTGAAAATCTATCTCATCATTACTATTTGTCAAAATGTTAGATCTCGCGTGTGTGTATATATATACATACATGAGAAGGGATCATTTGACACCTCATCTGAGAGTCATTGATCTTATCATGATCTAACGACTCTGATTTATAAGCACATGACATCATCGATGCTTCTTCGTTTTGTTTTTAAAGTTTATGAGTTATAAATGAGGGAAATATTTTTATCATGTTACATGAGATAGAAGTATAAATGGGCGGGACACTCTAAAAAAAGGGAGAAAGAAAAAAATGGATCTCATCACTACTTTTGTGTATCTTACATAAGATAAATTATTTCGTGGAAAATGAGAAAAATCAAGCCCCATAAATAATGAAGCAATTAAGGGTTAAGAGGCAGTAACACCCAATTAAAGTTTCTAATGTTGATGTACCCAAAAAAAAAAAAAAAAGTTTCTAATGTTGATGCATTGCAGAGATCCTGATGGGTCCCTCCACCAAAAGTAAAATACCGAATTTGCCCTGATCCTACTGCAATTATTTGGAGATTAAGAAGAAGGTCAAGGAGAAGGTGAAAGGAAGGGTCAACACCTCAAGCACCTCTCGAAGCTGACTCTCTCAATTTGGTTCAGCAAAGTTTCAATTAAAATGATGGGTCAAGTATGTAATTTTAAAGGAGGTAAAGTTGTGTTATTTTAAGAGAGAAAGAGATAGATAAAGGAGGAGAGAGTTGACAAAAAATAATAAAGATGTGATTTCCAACTCTTTGTGAGAGTGAAAGGATATAAGTTGTGTCATTTAAAAGGACAAACATTTTTCCTTGAAATGATACAAAAAACAACTTGGGCCTTGAACTATTTTTATTTTTATTTTTTCAGTTTCTTATAATTTATGTTCACCTGACATGGATATATACCAAAGAAAAGTGCAATTGGCATGGTATAGTTTGGTTTACCTATATTTGTTCTGATTGTATAAACGATCTTTTGGTAACATTAACTTGGTACATATTCGAATAGTGAAGATAACCTTCTCTGCTTTCTTTATCGTTATTTTCCTTATAGATAATATCTCAGAATTGGTTTAAATTCTGAATTCATAATTAATAGAAGATATATGCAGGAAAAAAAAAAGTGGTTGAATTGATAATAGAAAGGGTAAAGAAGGTTCAATAGATCTTGCATGTTGATGCTTTTGCATTTAACGTTGGCCGACCCAGTTCAAATACCCACTTCGTGAGTGTCTGGGGAAGGGAATACTCTAGGCAGCCTTTCCCCTACTTTTTAAAAGGGCCTTTATTTTTCAGAAAATAGCCCATTAGAGATTTAAAAAAAGATACAGGCCAGAGACCCAGGAGAAGTTTTGTGGGCTCATAAGCCCACTTGCTGAAGCCTTCTCTTTCTTATATTTACCACAAAGTTTGACCAATAGGCAATGGACTACTCTAGTGATGTATAGGCACTAAATTAGATTGAATCAATTTTAACAATTTTATAGGTGAGATTCAAACCTGTACCCTAAAGAATAATACACGTAATATTAATCAGCAACTCACAACTTTATATGTTTATTATATTTTTTTTTAATATTAGACACTCTTATATATATTTTACTCAAACAATTCAACTCGTGAGCTTGAATTAGAGAGTCAATAGCTCAACGAGTTAACCAGCATTAGGGCTGAAAATGAGCCGGGTCGATCTGCAGGGCCTACGGCTTAGCCTATATCAGATCGGGTTTGGCCTATTACTTATAGTCAATAGCCTATATCAGATCGGGTTTGGCCTATTACTTATAGTCAAATAGAATAGGTCTGGGCTTTAAAAGAAGCTTATTTAAAAAGTAGGTGATTAGTTTTTTTTACATGTCGGGCCTATTAGCATACAGACCTGCCTATATCATATTATTTATTTTAAATTAAATAAAATTATATTATTCATAGTAGTATCAAATAGTGATAGTTCAGTTAGTGCATGTGAGCTAAGTAGGTGGTGGAAGGACTTAGGTTCATTTCCTCACCAATACTATCTTTGAGAGTGACATAAAATCTATATCAATCCCTATAGTATCATTAGAATCAACATTTAATACTGGAGGAATAGTTATTGATGCCTATCGTTTTAGCTTGGCTGAAGATACCATCCAAGAATATACGGCGGAGATTGGCTACGTAATAGGTATGACTTAAAAAAAAAAGCATAAATTTAATCGATTGAAATTATTTTGTAATTTAATTATATTTGGTTAAATTTTAATAGAAATTTGACTTTATTTTTTTATTTAAGAGGCACCAACATTTTAGCATGTGAGATTGCCTATACGAATCTATTAAAAGATTTTTTATTTCTTAATCTTATTATTTTGTTCTATTCTTTATTCTTGCTTTTTGTTTTCTACATTTACAAATTGTTTGCCAACTTATGTAATCTTGGAATTGTATTTGTAAGGGGGAGAAGATGAAGAGAAGTTTTTGGCTACTACAAGCATCATGATGTGTTTGTTGGATTCATGTAGTTATTTTAATTTATATAGTATAGATTTGTTTGTTGGATCTGGTGAAATATATATTATTTAGTTTAAGCATTTTGCTTTTGAAAGTGATTCATGCAGATTGTGATGAGTTTTGTTGTGATTCATGGTTCTATTTGGACATTTTGTTTTAGCAACAAAATTTGAGTATTGTATGAAGTTGATTCATGATTCTTTTTGGAAATTAAAAATTAATAGGCTAACGACCTAAGCTAGACCATTTATTTTTTTTATAAACGAGTCAAGTCAGACTAACAGTTAGAGTCGTACTAGGCTCGGAACAGACCAAATTGGAATTTTTTAACATAAACTTAAACTTAACTTTTCGAGACAAAACTCGACCCAACCCGACCGACTTTCACCCCTAACTACCACCAATACAAGTTTAATAACCTTGGTAGTTCCACATGATACCATACTATTCAATGTTTTGTAAAAATATTATCTGGGCCAACGAGGAAGGAAGCCAGAAAGCAAATGGCCCAAAACTAAAAAAAGGAAGCCGACTGACTTAAGTGAGGTTGGGCTTAGGAGAAAGCTGGCTAGAGTGAAGTGAGTTGAGTTACATTAATACATGAATGGCTAAAATATCAACTCAACTCAACTCAACTCAACTTGTGTGTATGAGCCAAGTGGGTCGACTCTTTATGTTTGTATTATAATGCTTTGTCGCTTCGCTTTAGAGTGTTGAGAATGGTTTGAGCGAAGCCGTCCAAATAGCGTTAACAGCAAAAGAAAGACAAAGAGAGAGAGAGTTAAGATCTGCAGCGACGCGGCTCTCTCTTGCTTCTTACTCTCTCGGCTCAGATCCACTCCACGCCGATCACAATTCTCCGCCAAAATTGAATTTTGAGTCTTCCTTTTTTCATGAACTCTCCCTCACCGGTATTCCCATTTCCCTATTTCCATTTTGATTCTTTCTTTACTTGTTTTTATTTTGTTGTTCAATTACCAATACTTTCATATGCTTGTGTTGTTGTGTTCATTTTTTTTTTCTTTTTCTTTCTTTATGGATTGTGGTGACCGTGACTGATCAGACAGGTGACGGTGGGTGATAATAACATGGAGTGGGGTGTTAATAATCACTACAGAACTTACAAAGGTAAATTATAACTACCTGGAAACACAAGTGACTAGGTTGTTATATGTGTATTCAAAGTTCCCAAAAAAAAAGGAAAGTTAATTTTAGTTGAAGTTGTTGTTATTTGTTAAGTGGTGTTTATGGTTAATGAAGTTACTTACATACACGCGTTGAATATATTAGTAAACAAATCAATCAAATGAAGCCTTTGAGCTGTAGTTTCCAGGCTGATACAGCATGATATTAGTATGGAAAAAATGTTTATCTTTTCAAATTACATAACTTATATCTTTTTACTCTCATAAAGAGGTGGGATCCACACCTTTATTTTTTTTGTCAACTCTCTCTCCTCCTTTATCTATATCTTTCTCTATTTTGAAACGATCCTTTGAAATGAAACACACTTTACCCCTATTATTATATGTAATCAAAGAAATGAAACTGGTTTTCAGCATTTTAATTGTTCCATAAAATTGACTTCTTTTTCTTCCTTATGTGTACTCAAAGTTGAAGCGGTATATTTTTTATGAGTCTTTTGAAGTTCTTTCTTTTGACTCCTTTGAGTAGACGACAATAAATCCATGATGGATGTGGCACTCATTTCAAACATGGATCCTGTAAATATTGGCCTTGGTTGTTCTGATAAGCCAATTCCTGTCACTTCACTGAAGCCAAGAAAGAAAACGATGACTTCAGTTTATTTGAAGTTTTTTGAGACAGCTGCTGATGGGAAGACTCGGAGATGCAAGTTTTGTGGACAGAGCTATTCTATTGCAACCGCCACAGGTAAATTTCCCCACAACATTTTGTTACTGATTATTACATTTTATGCCTTTCTTATCCAATACGACATATGTATCTTTGAATCACTTAGATTTATAATAAGGGTTTGGTGTTTGTCATTTTAAATGATATAAGTTATGTCATTTTAGGAGAGAGATAGACACAGAAAAACGGAAATCATGGGAGATTATGTCATTTTAGGAGAGAGATAGACACAAAAAAATGGAAATCATGGGAGAGAGAAAGTGAGTAGTTTTTTTTAATTTAAAATTCAATTTTTTTGTATCTCTATCTCTTTTAAAATGACATAACTTTCTGTCATTTAAAATGACAAACACTTTTCCCTTATAGATAATACACCCTAGCACATTGCTATGAAACCTCAGAAATGCTTGTGAAACTTTGTTATTTGAAGATCTCAGGCTTTTTGCATTTCATCAAATTTCAGTTATATTTGAAACTAGATGGATTTTAAATTGTAGCATACTTGGTTGTAAAGTTTTTTTTCTCTCCTAGCAATTGTGTTTGCTTGGACATCAACTGAAGTTCCTTTATTCATGAAGGAAATTTGGGAAGGCATCTTGCTAATCGCCATCCGGGTTATGATAAGTCAGGGGATGCTGTCAGCAATTCAGCAGGCCCGCCCGCTGCTGTGGTCAAGAAGTCTCAGCCTCAAGGAAAAGCAAACCAGGTAGATTATGATCATCTAAATTGGTTGCTCATTAGGTGGCTTGTTTTAGCTTCTCTCCCCCTTCAACTCTGGAAGAGAAGTGGCTTGTAAATTCCTACAAGTTTTTAAATCCATGTATACAACTTTGGCCAAGTGACAAGTATAGAACTGTACTTGATGAAGACTTTTCAGAAGCATGAGGGAAGACGTAAGAGTATTGTTAGAACAGGTTTCTTCCAAGTTCTCCATCACACTTGATTTCTGGAGTTCCTCTTGAGCAGATATTTTATATGAGTGTAACATGTCAGTGGATTGATGAAAACTGGTGCTTTCAGAAGTTGCTTCTCGATATCTGTCGCATACCCCATCCTTGTGGGGGTGCTGAGATCTATCGTTCCCTCGTAAAAGTTCTTAAATTTTACAATATTGACAACAGAATCCTGTCCTGTACTCATGATAATAGTACAAGTGCAATGCATGCATGCGATACTTTGAAACACGACTTGGATGGTCAGAAAATAGGGCCGTTTTGCTATATTCCCTGTGCTGCTCGAACTTTGAA
>JAVKPL010015565.1:0-128422 GCA_032173675.1 Gastrolobium villosum | reverse complement strand
GGTAGCCGATGCTTTGAGTCCCGTGAGTTTCCAGTTTATGATGAACGACTACGAAATGATCGAGAAGTTCAGAGACTTGAGAGTGAACTCCTTGTTTGGGGGTGCACTGCTTGAGATGGAGACAGCAGAGGTGATTAATGAGCTGATGGAAAAGATCAAAGAGGCGCAAGTACAAAGAGAGTGCCTTGATTATGTGAAGAACCAGGACGGTGTGTCTTGGAATGATAATGGTTTGCTGCTGTTCCAAAAGAGGATTGTTATTCCTCGAGGGCCATTGACCGAAGAGGTTATGACAGAGGCTCATAAAGGTCGGTTCACTATCCACCCTGGTGCCACGAAGATGTATCAGGACTTAAAAAGGAATTTTTGGTGGCCGGGCATGAAGAAGGACATAGCGGTCTACGTGTCCAAGTGTTTGATATGTCAGAAAGTGAAGATCGAGCACCAGAAACCGTCTGGTAAACTTCAACCTCTGGAGATTCCACAGTGGAAGTGGGAGGGTATTTCCATGGACTTCGTAGTGGGATTGCCTAAAACTCAGGCTGGTTGTGACTCTATCTGGGTCATTGTGGACAGATTGACCAAGTCTGCCCATTTTCTTCCAGTGAAGGTGAGCTTCACTACAGAGCAGTTGGCCAAGCTATATGTCCGCGAGATTGTGAGGCTTCACGGGGTGCCCGAGAGTATCATCAGTGATAGGGACCCGAAGTTCACATCTCGGTTCTGGGAGGCGCTGCAGGAGGCTTTTGGTACGCAGTTGAGATTGAGTACCGCCTATCACCCTCAGACTGACGGACAGACTGAGCGGACCATCCAGACATTGGAGGACATGTTGAGAGCTTGCACGTTGGAGCAGGGTTCTGCATGGGATAGGTACCTTCCGTTGGTTGAATTTTCATACAACAACAGTTTTCATGCTAGTCTGGGCATGGCACCCTACGAGGCGCTGTATGGTAGGAGATGTCGGACTCCTACTTGCTGGTCTGAGGTTGGAGATAAAGAGCTTTTCGGCTTGGACTTTGTCCAAGATACTACCCTTCAGATCCAGATGATCAGGGAAAAGTTGAAGCAGGCGCAGAATCGTCAGAAAAGCTACTACGATGTCAAGCATCGACCACTGGAGTTCAGTGAGGGTGAGCACGTGTTTGTGAAACTTTCACCTGTCACCGGTGTAGGACGGGCACTCGGCGTGAGGAAGTTGAGCCCGCGATTCATAGGGCCCTACCAGATCCTTGGTAGAGTAGGACCAGTTGCCTATCGACTCGCCTTACCTCCGAACCTAGCCAACATCCACGACGTGTTTCACGTGTCTCAGCTTCGAAAGTACATAGCAGATCCTTCGCACGTGGTGCAGCCGGATGATGTGGAGGTTCGGGAGAACCTAAAGACTCCCGTCGGACCACTCAAGATCCTCGATCGTGGCGAGAAGCAGTTGAGGAACAAGATCATTCCGATGGTCAAGGTGCAGTGGACTGGGCGTAGTCCCGAGGAGTGTACCTGGGAGCGAGAGGATGAGCTTCTCCGACAGTATCCCGACTTTCGAGACAGGTATGTTTCTGATTTTGAGGACAAAATCCTTAAAAAGGTGGGGTGAATGTAAGAACCCGCACCGCTAATTAAGGTAATTAGCGAATTAATTATGATAATTAGGAAATAATTCCATAATTGACCCTAATAATTAATATTGGGTTTAGATAATTATATTGAGTGAGTAAAAATGCTGAAAGTCGCTTTTCGGAAGAAAAGCGCAGATACCGGTTCTGCTACTCGGTATAAATGCGTACCGGAAAAGTATCCCGGAAAATTATAACGAATGCATGATAATTACTAGAGTATTATTTAGGACTTGTAAAACAAGTTTCAAGTCAAAATGACGTAATCTGATGCCAGAACTGATACTGGCTATGGAAAAGCGCGTACCGGAAAGGTGCTCCGAAAAATAAAATAAAAATATGACAAATCTTAGAAAAATGCGTAGGTCTAGAATCCGAAGTTTGGGATCAATATCTTTTACTTTGCGATTAAGGCTAATACTGCGCGTGTGTAGCCTTGTGCCTATAAATAGACATTTTGGCACACAACCCTAGACATGCTTATTTCCTACGTGGGTTTTGGGTGGCTGCAGCTTGCCTCCCTTCTTCCTCCCTTCCTCCTTGGCCTTTTGGCTTGAAAGTTGCCACCTTTAGCTTAATCCTTCCTCTTTCACCATGGAAACACTTGAGTGAGTGCATTGTAAGGGGTTTGTGATCTTGTTTTCTGAGGGTGCTGCTGTGGAGGGTGTGTTTGAGGGCGGTGGTGTTGTCTCCTTGGTTATGAACCATTGTTCATACCATTAGAGGTTGCAAGAAGCCTCCTTTGGTGCCAAGAACCAACCTTTGGTGTGGCATTTTCGTGTCCTTGGGTGTGCTGGACTTGAGTGCAGTGTTAAGAGCTCCAAAGTCACCTTGAACTACTGACCAAGCTTTGGGGTAAGTCACCTTAACTTGATCATGTGTTTTTATGGCTTAAAGGTGGTATCTTGGTATGTTAATGAGTTTAACATGTAACCAACACATAAGTGAACCTAAAATGAACTAAAGATGCATGCTTTAACGTGTACATGCATTAAAAGTTGGATCTTTGGGTTGGATATTCACGAAATGCAGAAACTGCATTCTGTCGTGAGATATCCGGATATTCGTCGAACAGATATCCGGATATCATTATCCGGATATGGTATCCGGATATTGATATCCGGATATGGGATCTGAGTATCCGGATATGACATATCCGGATATGTCCAGTGTGATATCCGGATATGACATATCCGGATATGCCCCTTCTGATATCCGGATATCCTGGGTTCTGCGCAGACAGTAGCTTTTCTGTATGAACAGTAAGCTATTGGGTGTGTGTGGACCCTAGTTTAAGGGGGTTGAACTTCTGTAATAAAGGAACTAAGTCAGAATCACATGATTAAGGGCTTATGGCTTTGTTGGAAGCCTTAAGACGTAAAACGTAAAGGAAAGGCGTAGTCTTTAAGTTGTATGCATGTTGTGCATTAATATTGACTTGATATATGGTCCATATCAGATTGTGATACTGCTGTTTGAGGACTAGTGAGTGGTTGGACTCTTGGCTTGGATAGCTAGCTTGCAAGGTAAGCTTTCGTGTCCTCGGTTTAGCCATTTTGATGTTCCACCATGTCCCATGGGGATGGGTTTATGCATGCTGTGTTACATGCTTTGATTATTTTGAAATGCCGTTGAGCTGTTTATATGTAATGAGCTATTATGATATGCATGTGGTGTCCACCTATACGGTAAGCCTGAGTATGTAGTACATACAAGATGGTGAGGCTGTGGTGAGGTACAGGTAGCGTCCTGGTACTCATGTAGGCATAGACGTATTCCTACATTTCTCTGGCCAGTAGATTTGATATGCACACATGACATGATTAATTGCTGCATCGCATAGTTTTGGAACTTATATTGTAAATACTGTTTTAGAACTTATATTACACATGTAAGTGAGCTTGGGGTGGAGACTCCTTGAGGACCCCTTGTCTTACTGAGATTTCTTGTTAGAGATCTCACCCCACGTTTGGGGACGCTTATTTCAGGATCAGGTAATGTTGAGGGCTCGGGTGGCAGGAGGCCAGAACTGAGTTGATTTGATGATATGCTGACTGCTGTTTTTATTTCCGCCTGTTGTTTATGTTTTCTGTTGAGATTATGTTATGACTGTTATTGGGCTTTGTTGCCTTATTTGGTGAGCATGGGGTTTGTCCATGCCACATGTTTGACTTTGGTCCTTTAGGTTAATGTTGTAATTAAAGTATCAGGATTTTGACCCAGGCTACTTGTGTAGACCTGTGGCTTTAGATACTCACTTATTATATTTATGTTCGAGGTATTCAGTTAGTTGTCTTGCAATTTACATACAGGCAGTATTTTTATGAAAATGATTAAGTAATCAAGTTGGTTAAGTTAATGACGTCATAATTGAATTAAAGAAAAAGTTATTCCGCATTTTAATTAAGCGTGGCTTAATACGATAGTGTGTTAACGGACCGGGTTAACACGGGCTGTTACAGTAGGTATGCTAGGGTGTTTGTTGGACCCATTATTGTTGTGTTTGTAATATGTATATATCTTGCAAGTAGGGTGGAGTGAAATAAAAAATGTGATTCTGTTGAGATTTGCTGGTGTATGTACCATTACATGTTTGGAATGTAAAGATTTGTAATGGAAGGACCAGTGTTGAAATATAATGAATTATTGTTCGTGCAATGTATATAGCTTGGCTTATGTATTTGAAGTTATGTTAAGTGGCATACAAAGAGTTGTATAAACTTTACGCAGATAAAAAAAAATTGGAAACAATGTATGAACACTAAAGTAAGAATGTGATGGTGTGAATTATATAGAAGTTAATTGTGTTAGTCATGACTGATATCAGCATGAATAGGGGGAAATGACATTGCTGGTCTGTTAATAGTAAATGTACGTTCTTGTTAACAGAACTTTAGCAAGGACTGAAAAGGGCCCCCGATAAAATTGTTATGGACCATAATGGACCTATTAGTTAGAGAATAAGGACTAAAAAAGTCTTCGATAGAAAATGTTGAGGACTTATAAGGGGACTTAATTGCTGATGGTTTACTAGTGCAATGAAGCTACACATGACCCGTAAAAGGACACAACAATCAGAACAAAAATACCATTGTTGACATAAACCAGAAAGTGTATCAGCAAACAGATGGTGTGGACCAAAATTTAAAAATTGCAGCATTGAATACATTAATGATAGCAAAGACAGATAGAAAGCAAATAGTTTGCATTCATTTCATCACACCCTAGTTACAATTACTAACCATGGCCAACATGCCACAGTCATACAAAAAAAAATCCCACTGACATATTTCAATGAAGGCCACTACATATATGTTTTATAAAAGCATAATGCTCCTACTAACTATGGCCATAATAAGAGGCATACAAAAAATGGCCTAATGACATATTTCAATAGGGCCAATACCGAAGTATTTCCAAAAAATACCCTAATTACAATTCCAATCAATTCCTATATCAGAGGCATCCAAAAAATGACCTAATGTCAGTGATTACACAGTATTCCAATCAATTTTGTGGGGCTGGTCTTGGTGGCTTGAACCCTAGTGTAGACATAAAGCTCATGAATCTGGTCCTGGTGCCACTACTTGTTGCAGTTATTGTCTCATTGGTCACCCAACAAAAATAACTCACCTTGAAATTGAGGCACCCAAAAAATGATCTATTTGGATTTCTAATGGTTTTGGAGGTGTAAACAACATTGTGCCTCCCACATTTACACAATGGAGCAGCTCTCTTTCTTTTACTTCTGGACCAAAATGAACTACAAGGGCTTGACCTCCCCCTCCCAGAAGAAATATTCATCTCCTAAATACCAAGTTTCAAATAATGCACAAAATGAAGGATAAACCCTAAATCAGTAATCCCCAAAGCCTAGACGTTCAATCTTCGATTTAATCCCCTTCTTTCTGGTTTAAGAAGAACCCTAAAGCATACGACGCGTTCCTTTGATGAAATTGAGAGGGAAGGATAACTGAACGTTCAATTTGTTTCTTCAAATGATTCTGAGCAACGTGGAAGCAAGTTTCTTCAGACGACGTCGTTTCCCCCCAACGTGGCAGTGACCATGCCCATTAACGTTACACACCAGCTCCGTCAATGACACCGTGTGTTTTGGATTAATAGAAGGACTAACGTGGGACCTATTTGTGTTTGTTGGGGACTTTCCAGCTAATTTATTTTTGTAAGCAACTAAGATGAATACCGAGTTTATTGTCAGGGACCAATTCGGATATTTACTCTAAAACTATTTTGTAGAATAATTATGCAGACAATTATTTTCTATATTTTTTTTTGAAAGTTAAAATCCAAAACAGAAGATAAAAAGAACTTAGACGTATTCTCTAAATTTGATTTTAAAAACAAAAAAAAATTACAATTTTTAATGACTTTAATGTTTCTACGATGAATGTAAATAAATTATCTACATTCGATCCCAAAACGATGTTCTTTTGGTTGAAAAATTAAAAAATAATAATGAAACAAACTATTATAATCCTGAAATAAATTATAATTACAAAAAAATCTTGATTTCCGCCGCAAAACGACGTCGTTTTGGGTTCAGTTTAAATAAGTTATCTAAAATTAACTGTAGAAAAAGTGAACTCATTTTTAATATATTTTTTTTTGCAAAACAAACCTTACTAAGCGGGTTTTTTTTCTTTCAAAAAGTCAAAATATTTTACAAAATACTTATTAAACAAGCCCTAAATCTCTATACTTTGGTCATTGTGCAAATATTTCGTGGTCTCTAGGATGGATTTTTCTAATATGCTCCACCCACAATATTATTCCATGGTCCTTTATTAAAAAATGGCATTTTTCTTCCATTTATACCCTTTTCTTTTTTAAAAATACCATTTCAATCCATTTTTTTTACTTCTTTTAGAATGAGAGCTTTTGCTCCGGGAGTATGTTAAATGGGCTCATGCTCCGAATTTTTTGCAGAAAACTTCGAATTAAAAATAATTTTTTTATATTTATTCTAATTATTGTTTGGAAAAAATAAATCTTATGTTGTAGGAGAATTCTAATTTCATGTCATAGATACATCAAGTGTGTGACCCACCTATTTTAAAAAAACAAAAAACAAAAAAAATGAGTTGCACATCTTTTTATGGTGTGTGTAAGAAGAGTTTGTTTTCTCATGTAACATGAGAAAAACAAACCCCTTATTTTTTTTAAGACAAAGTTGTCGCTCCGCTATTATTCTAATAAGTTTCGGTTATAAGTTTTTTATCCCTACCAAAAATATATTTAGCAGAAATTGTATCGAAATTCATTTTCAACTCTTCTCATCCCTTTTGTATGCAATTGGACCCTTCTCATCCCCACCACTCCATTAATATGTGCAAATTGCGAGGTAAAGTATTATATCATCCACAGAATGAAAATCTATCAAAGCAGTGAAAGCAGCATGCCTAACCTATAGCACATTCATTTGAATAATGTTACTATCAACAATTATAATTATGATTCTGATAATTCAATTGAATATTTTCTTATTATTTCCAATCATAACATTTTTGTTTTATACAACTCGATCAACTAACTTCTATTCAAGACACCAGCAAACAAGGTACGGAAAATTTTACATAACGCACTGGGATCATATAAAGTGACTGATGGGAATATAATCAAATGGGTCACCATCAATGGCTATCACTATATATATCTTTGATTTTGTTCTAATATAATGATTTAGATTTGTATTTTGATAACTTATTTTAACTTAACGACTTAAATTGATATATTTATTGAAAAAACAGTTAAGTATGATTGAAAAAAAAAACACTAGACAAAAATTTAAGGAAGAGGAAAAAATTTACTTTATTTATCAATTCTACTAATTACTATTTACAATTTATAATAATTAAATGTGATATTAAAAATGAAAATAATATTTATTTTAAATGATTATATTTATGAAATAAAAAATAAAAAATAAAAATATATATAACTCATAAAATAATGAAAATAAGATTTTTCAATAAAAAAATTTTCCGAATCCTTTTTATTTGTTGCTAATGAAATTTCAACCCATTAATCCTGAATATTATCATTCTAAAGTAATTTTCAAATTAATTTTTTTAAAGCATACTACAGTATGTAACAGTAGTATTCTCCTTTTTTAGTTTGTTTTTTTTTATTTCCTTCTTATATTGCCTAGGATGATTTAAGGTCCTTCTATCTATTTTAGATATAGCCCACTAAATAAAGCTGGGAGGTTGACAGCTATAAACACGATGATAACAAAAGAAAGTTATAATAATTCTTTTCTAAATTATTTATATAGTGACATAAGAGTATGTGTTCGATCTTTTCCAATATTATCTTTGAGATGGATTTAAAGTCTTAATCTAGGGACCCGCCCCAAATTTGACTAATCAAAAAGCGATGAACCAATTAAAATATCTCAAAAATATATATTATTTATATAGTTACTTTATGCTAAAAATTACTTCTTACTTTTTTTTTTTTTAAGTAAAAAAGTTATAATAAGCGGACAAGAATGACCATTGAACAACTAAAAAGAAAGAAAGAATATTATCATCGAAATGTTTTAATTTAAAAGTGATTTGAATATAAATTGAATAATAAAAAATAGATATGAGTGAATATTGATGTATTTATTCCTTAATAAAATTTAGGGTAATTTGGTTGTCATTTTGAAAAAAAAAAAAAGATTAAACAATATTTAAACAACTTTATGATAATCAGATATTTAAAAAAAAATTCAAAAATTTATGAAAAAATCTCAAAAAGTGATTAGGTATAAATCTTAATTAAGTGATTATTTAATTCAAAGAATAAGTAACCGCGAAACAAAATTCAAGGCCCTATTTTTTTCTAAAAATAGTTTTTTTATTTTTAAAACAAAAAATAACTCGTTTGATAAGGCATATTTCATTAAAAAAAATTAAACATTATCATTTTTTTTAATCAAATTTAAAGAACATGTATGAAGTTATTTTTGTTTTGTGTTTTAACTTTTAACTTTCAAAACAAAATAATATAGAAAACATATATTTCCATAACTATTCTACAAAATAATTTTAAGAACAAAAAAATCAGAATACAATCAAACAAATCAATAAATGATCAATTTTCCCTTATTCTAGAGTTCTAATTATTTCATTAATTTTTATTTATTTTTTAAAAAATGGATCTACACTTTTTGGAGTTTTGGGAGCATTCGACTTGTGCTGAATGGAATAATTTCCAATAATGTTTAAATCAAATTTAATTTCCTTTTACTTTAAAGAATTCCCCTAAAACATTTTATATGAAATTTTCTTTGGATAATTTTTTGTATTTTATTTTCCTCCTTTGTATAACAATTTTTAAATTTATATGAAGTCAAAGGAAATGAAAGTTATGACTAATACGATTTCTATTGACAAAAAGACGAGTTTAATTTATATAAACCAAAACAAGTATAATATCTTTAGGGTAAGGGAGTGCTATATATCGTCCCAATTTATAGAGAGCGTTTGCACATTTTAGGCACCGAAACATTAGACCACGCTATGTTTTATGTCAAATGAATGAGATAGGTTTGTTTTTTAAACATAAAATCAGAGCTAGGTTTGCACGTTAGACTACATAGATTTTTTTTTTTTTTTTTAAGTTGACTTAGCTTTTGCTTTAAAATCTATTTAAAAACTTATTTTGTATTAAGACTTGTAAATAAGTCTATAAACTTAGCTTTAAATCTAAACATTAAAATAAACCATGCGTAGGACTTAGTTTTCAAGTTATATAATACATTTTTTTAAAATAGTTATATAATACATTTAGGACTCGTTTGGTGGACAAGATAGGATAAGGGTATGATATGATATGGGGCTGATAAGAGTATGATATGATATGGGGCTGATAATCCCATATCATGTACTGTGTTTGATGAGCACCTGATTAGCAATATAATAAGATTATGTAGGAGGAGAAAAGAAAAATAAAAAACAAAATATAATGCAATAAATACAAATATATTGGATAGTGTGGGAATATATTATGTAGCGTGAGTATATATTGGGTATCCAATATTGATATCCTATCCTTGTTGAATTCTAACCCAGCTTCCCCATAGGATAAGAAATCATGTATTTGATGGGATAAAATGAGATAATAGGATAAACTAATTGTATCCTATTGACCTACCAAATAAGAAATAAAAGTAGGATATGATAAATTATCACATCCTATCTTCCTTATCAGGTACATGAGTGACTTAATGCATCTTTTTCTCAGTTTGCGTTCCATTTTCAGTGCCTGGCTTTTTTTTTTTTTTTGAAGAAAAAGTGCCTGGCTTTTATCCTTGCATTTCTAATCTTATCTTTATGGATATTCGTATTCCAACATGCGTTTGAGGTTTGAGCTGAAAAAATCGATGGTTTCCTTTGTGTCAAGGAATGACGTCTACATACGTTGTGAATCTTGCATTGTTTTTCATCTCGGTGCGATCCATCAACATACCAGTAAAGAAAGTAAGAAAGCATGATTATGATTGAGGTGGAAAAGACACTACATATCAAAAACAAATTTAAAATTCATGAAGATAATAATTGAGCAGCTTATGTCCTCTTAGGTGTCATAGATCTCCCTTTACATTTTTAATAAACATTTTTTTGATTAACAAATTAAAATAAAAATGAAAACATTTAACTTTATAAATTTAAAAGTATTTAATATTTTTTAAAAAATTAATAAAATTTATTTATTGAATAACATTATTAATTGGGTATTAAATATTTCTTAAACAATATCTAGTTAACAGCATTCATATATTTTTATTTAAATTCAATGATTATGTACATAACATACATTAAGCTAAGTAGCAAGAAATTAAAAAATGTATTAAAGAAAACGATATTAGAACATAAAACCTTGAGCACTTGAGCTAAGTAAATGAAACCAGATTTTTTTTTTTTGTCTCCTGTAAAGTTGTGAAATATTCTTTTTTTGTCTTATAATTTGGTATACGAGAATCTTAGGGGGCATTTGGTAGAGGAGAAATTTTTTTTATCCGAGAATCATGATTTCCAGGAATATAATGAGAAAGTGAAATTTCTAGGAATATTACGAAAAAATTATTTGGTAGGTGAAAATATTCTCAGGAATATTGGGTCAATTTTCTAAATGCATGTTTGGTTGATGGTAAAATATTGCTGAGAATAATGAATGATTTTACAAAAGTGACCTTGTATCTTAAATTTACTCATCATTTTCATTCAGCCAAAAAAAAATTACTATCGACCCAGAAAACAAAATCGTCCACAAAATGAAATCAACTTTAAGCCAAAATAAAATTCGAACGAAGAATCCATTATCGTCGAAACCCACAACCATCATTTTGCGTTTCTTGCTACCTCTAATCCATCTGAACTTTTGTATTTTCGTTCATTTTGTGCGATTCATTTGCCACTGCATGTTTTTTCCCCGGTCCGTCTTTTTCCCAGTAAATGTTTTCATGTATTTCTAAGAAAAAAACTACCTAAATCGTCTTCGTCTTTAGCAATCAATCGTCTTCATTTTCATCTTTTCCCTGCCAATTCCATGAACTTCTTTAAAGATTATTTGTTGTTGAAAGCATGATACAAAGGGTAAAGCAGTCCCAAAAAAAAAAAATTTATCCATAAAACTGGATTGTGAAAATTCCACCTATTTTGTGGTATTTCTTGATGGTATTTTGACCACAAATTTGCACTAGAATCAAAATGTTGGGCGTTTGGAAATCATGGGCAAAATTTTGGATCCCCTCTACCAAACATAGATATATCACAATCCCAAGTGAGATTTTCCGGGATTTTTAAAAAAACACCTCTACCAAACACCCACTTAAGGAGAAATTCTCGCTTAGACGTGGAACTCTTTTTTTCGAAATTACTTGACGTGATATTCTAAGCAAGTAACAGGCTAATTAATAGGCCTCCCCACGCTCCCGAAAAAAAAAACATTTTAATATAAATGCTTGTTATTTGATACAGGTACAAAGTCTTTATCACATTTAAAAACTACGTACTGCAATTTAATGGGTATTTTAATTGTTATCTATGCATTTAGGAGATGAGATTGCGTGGATATACTTGGGGAATGTTATATTTATAAAAAGAAAAATCTTTATAAACTCTTACAAATCATAATAAGTATGACTTCAATCATGAGTGTATAATCCATCATATTTAATATAATTTATAATAAAAAATTACAAACAGATCTTTTCCATAAAAAAAACTTTTGAAGTCAGGGGTTTTTTTTTTTCCCGAAGATAAAAGTCAGGGGTTTTGATTTGCTTGTATGACCATCTGTTACCTGTCTTTGCTTGCGTTTCAAAACAGTAGTGGACATTGGCAGCTCACAGGACAAGAAATCCAGTTGCATACTTGCATGTATCGTTGCGCGTTACTTTTATAGCAAGTACATCTAAATTCAAAAAAAAGAAAAAAAAGAAAAAGGCATATTAACTAGTCAAACCAATATGATTGTGAGAGTTGTTAACTTGTAATTTACACTTTTGGTAATATCTGTGCAATTTACTGGCAAAAATTTAGGAAAGTACACGTATTTTGGTAAAGATTCTATTTTTCCCTGCAGGCCGCAAGTTCTTGAAAACAACACTTGCATACGCATCGAATGCTGCGCTTCTTTATTTTTATCATTATTATTAGGGAAAAATTACTTTTATGCTACATGTGATAAATTTCTCTCTTACACATCCTTCATAACTGTGTCATCTTTTTTCTTTTTCTTTTACGTTTGGTGGAGCCCACAAATTTATCTCTATGACATGCGATAACTTATCTTCTTTAACATGAGATTAATAAAATCCTTATTATTATTAGGGTTATATTATTCTCATGTTACATGAGATAATATAACATCCTACGTACTCATCGATTTCTATGCTTCTCTTTTTTCCTTTTTAATAAATAATGAAACCCAGTATAAGACTGTATATATAACATGAGATAATATATTTCTTATGAGTAATATAATCTTTATTATTATTATTATTATTATTATTATTATTATTTACTCTTTTTGGCTTGTGAGTCCCGGAAGCTCATGTTTGTGCATGAATAAGGTTTGTTTCTTCTGTTACAAAAAAAAAAAGAATATCCCATATTTTATTACAAATTTATATGTTCTGATGGACATAAGAAATAATATATAGAGTAAATACTCTTTTCCGTCCTCAGCAAATTTTAGGATACCCGTTTTAGTTTAGCAAAAAAAAAAGGCTATTTGTGGTCCCTAAGTAATTCAAAATGGACCAATTTAGTTGAAATCATGATCCCTCACAAATTCAAACAAGACCCACATTAGTCCCTCAAAAGGACTAAAATGGGTCCACTTTGAATTTTTTAGGGACCACTAATAATTTTTTTATTTGTTAGGAACTAAAGCGGGTATTGTAAAATTTGCTAAGGACCGAAAAAAGTATTTACTCAATAATGTATGAACAAAAGGTAGAATACATGAGAGTAATTGCAAAAAAAAAATTAAAATATTATAATTTAAATAAGTAATTATGAAATTATAGCAATTTAAGACCTATGTATGAATGTGTAATAATCAGTTGCGCCCAAAATGAGGCGCCAATGATCACGCCTAAATCCAAGCTCGAATAGGATTGAGTTCGACCGAAATTTGGGCGCGACTCCCACACTAATGACATATGAACAAAATTTTGGAAGTTTTACTATAGAACTTTGGAAAGTCGTAATTTTTGGCTCGGGTGTCCGAATCAGATGATTTATTTTTTCATTCCACGTAACTTTTCAAGATCTACGCATCTTCCGAAGGAGATTTGGTCAAAAAATATTTCAAAAAAAAATGATTCCTTGTGCCCCATTTGGCACATTTATTTATGTGAATATTATTTAATTCCTATTCTTATTTTCATTTTCCAACACTAACAAATAATCATGACTCGTTATTTTAATGGATATGAGAGATTATTTAAAGTTTCTCAACTTGTCAGAAAGTAATTTGTTTCCCAAAATATTGTGCACTGTCGGAATCTCTCCATTATATGTAGGATTTGTGAATTAGGGATAGTTTGTGTTAATAAGTTGTGTGGTTAAACAATTATGTGAATTTGCCTACGCATAGTGTCATAAAGTTAGGTGGAATAATAATAAGAAATAACTTGATTCGGACACCTAAGCAAAGGTTATGGTCTTCCAAAATTATGTGCTATGAGTCATCCTCTAGTGAATCGCACCCAAATTTGAGCGCAATTGAACTCCTATCGCCTTGCATTTGGGCATGATTGGTCATTTTGGAAATAGTGAGTTGCGCCCAAATTTGGGCAGGACTTAACCCCTATTCTCACTTGGATTTAGGCACGATTGGTTGCTTTGAACGCCACTGATTGCTACACATTCATAAATAAGTTTCAAATTACTAGAATTTTGTAATTATTTTTTTTTTTCTGGTGAAAGAATTTTGTAATTATTTATATAAAATGCAATATTTTAATTTTTTTTGCCGTAGAGTAATTTACTGAAGATTAATATTTCCATTTCAAATCACATTATTATTTTGTCAATAACTACAAGTGGGCCTCTTTGTTAGTGTAGACATGATGATATATGCATTCAATAGTGGTGTTAAATTGGT
Source organism: Gastrolobium villosum (assembly GCA_032173675.1). Lineage (NCBI taxonomy): Eukaryota > Viridiplantae > Streptophyta > Magnoliopsida > Fabales > Fabaceae > Gastrolobium > Gastrolobium villosum. Next base: position 114,182 of record JAVKPL010015565.1, on the reverse strand, counting down.
TTAACAAGACCTACTTAATGATGTCTTATATAAACTAATTTTCACTTTCTATGGTTCCAGAGAAAAATTTCATATTCATGAAAGGGGTGATAGGCAAAGAAAATATAAACAGGATACATCAAAGATGAGGAAGGGATAGAATGGGCCAAGGGGGAATATAAGTGGCAAGCATTGTTCTGATACTAAAGGGCCAAAGTCCAAATACTGTCCATGACTGAGACACAAACAGCCTTTTATTCTTCTATACATTATGATGTGTCTTTTACAAATCAACCAGGCCAAATGCATGATTCTCAAGTCAAGAACCTTTCCAACAAGTTACCAAAGAAGAAGCTTGTTTTAGCCCATGCTCTGGTCTCTGGTGCTTTGGCATTGGTTGGTGCCCTCTTCACATCCACCATCATTGTCTTTCCTATTTCTTTACGAAGTGATTCGATAGTTTTCATGTCCACTGGCTTCCCTGATGCATCCCTCACGTAGAAGACATTCAGTGCTTGTTCCCCTCTTGTTGATACACCTGCCCTACAAACTGTTAGGCCATTCTCTCGTAGAATCCTTGTTACTTCAGATAACAAGCCAACTCTATCCTTAGCACACAGCTCAAGGCTCACACCCTGTGTCCAGAATCCAGAGAATCAATAGTAAGACTAAGATGTTCTTTATTTCTTGAAAACTAATTAACAGTATGAAGAAAGTGACATGTGAAGAACATGGTATCTTGTCCAGCACATGACTGATAATCAATGTCTTAAACTCAATTTGCATATGATTGGGGATTAAAAATAAAACACAAGCTTTTCCTTCATCTACATTTTTGTATTTTAAGATATAAGAATTGGATGATATTACATGGAGCATATAGATTCTTAAGCTCTACTGAAGGCAAAAGATCATCGTTGTCACCAGTGGATATGATGATCTAAGACAATCTGAGTGGAACTTAGCCCAATGTATCTGCCTTACCATTGTAACAATACAAGTAGATAGCTGCAGGTGCAAAATGTATTAATTCTGTCAAATTCAGAAAACTTTCTGGAGTAGAATCACATACATTACATCGTAGAATAACATTAAAACTTCACCGAAAAATCATGAAGTCAGTAGCCAAGATAGTTGAAATAAAGATTACTGGAATACTTCCAAACAAAACCAATTGAGCATGGAAGACTAACTCGAAGCTGAGAATCCCTGTCCTTTTTTTTGTTGGTAATTGTTAAAGAAGCATACAGAAATTATTTAAGTGTGCAAATTACCTCGCTTACTCTTCTTTGAATAGCAGCTTCGATGCATTTGATAACCCTTTCTTTCTCTCCTTCAGTATCAAGGGTGCATCCATCCATGTGCCGAATAAAGTACTCCTAAAAGTACAACATCAACTCTTTAGTCCACAATTCTCAATTGGGTCTCCCTACTTCTAATTTCCTAAATTAATCCAAGTTTGAATTTGTTTCAGCTAGGTCATTTTTTACACCATACACGCTTCAAATATTTAACAATAGCAAATTTAGACATACAAGGATCAAGATATTTGTTTTGTCCATGAAACATTATTCTATATCTTCCTTAGGCCATTTGAAGGAACAAATCACCCACCAGCGAAGTTTCTTACAAACAACTAATTGTACCATGGATATTTGAATCAGCAGACTCAACCAATAAGTCCTATGCATGATTAATAAATTAACATGCAGAATGGAGTGTAGTGTAATATACCTGCAATGCATAAGGGCCATCCGATGAAATTGTGGCATGGAAAACAACATATTGCATATCAGTAAGAGTGCAAACAATGTCAAACATGAGTTTTGCCCGATCTTTGCACCTGACACTAACCACTGAGTACTCTTTTTCCTCACAACATTCTATTGTGATTTTTGGCCTGAAAGAGGGAGGACAATCAACATCTGTTGTCACTCCAGAACTTTCATAATCCCTATCAGCAAACAACATTTGGTGGAGCCTCCGATCCATATGGGTGAAACCCATTGAGAAACTAGTCCTAGCAACTTTCTCACCATCCTCACATCCACGTAAGATATTGTTGAGCTGCTCCTCTATAAGAGATAATCTATTAGGATCATCCACAGCTTGGCTTGTAGTATCACTGACATAAAGGACACAAGCTATTCGCCTGTTATGAGTCCAAACTTCAGCTGCAACTACGTTATAATGGAGGTTGGCAAGGACAGCTGAGATCTCAGACAAGAGACCAGGGCGGTCTCTGCCAATGAGCTCAATGGCTGTGTGGTCACCAACAGAATGCACACCAACCCGTTTCCCTGGCCAATTCTTCACCCCTTCTGTGCTCTGGCCCTTTGGTCCTAGAGCCTATTGTAAGAAAAACTGTTAACAAGTAGCTCTCAGTATTTTATATGCATTTTGTTGAGATATATAAAACCATTAATGTAGCCTCACCCAACAACTTAAGCTTTTGAGTTGAATTGGTTCTTTACACATTTTAAGGAAAAGGTAGGGTGGCTACTATCACATGAACCCGATCAATAAACAAATAGTGATTAACTTTTCCTTATCTTTAATGTTTCATGTTTTTTGATAAAACAAAAAAAATTACAAATTCTTACACTCTTATTCCAACACAAAAAATAAGAAATTTTGTAAGATTGAATCAAAAAATTCAATTAATCATTTGATATTTGATAGAATTGCTATGCTTAGTGTCAGATTAATGAGTAATATCACTAGTTGATTTCATAGTGATTGTGGAAGTAGAAGTACCTAGTGGTTTATAATTTCCCTCCAAATTTGAATGTACATTTGAAACTTAAAACTCAAATAGGGGTACAGGTCATATCTGATTTCAATTAATAAGAAACAAATGTGTCTGGTTTATACTGAAACCATAGCTTTTGGTGGAACAAAAAATGGGAATTGTCAATCAAGACTGGTTCCTTTTCTTTTGAGACAGATAAAGCTTATTCTTTAAAGATTCCTCCTTTGGGTAGTTTATGCATATATATTGAAAGAGTTGTGCTACTTCAAATTTTCACTAATAATTTTTAAGTCTTTTACATGGTGGTTAGATGGCTACCATATCTTAATATAAGACTATATCAGATAAATATAGCAGAGAAAAAAGATGTATACCTTTTCGATGATGTCGATGGTTTTGCGATCTGTAATCTTTTTTCCTTGCTGATCCGTGACATGAAATACTGTATTTCATTAGGTGAGCAAATTAGCTGCTTGAATACTTGATTTAGGTAGCAAGTGTTCAGAAACATGTGAGCATGAATGTGTGTGTGTCTGTTAGAGAGACAGAGGGTAGATATATGCTTGTCTGAAACTCATGTCAAACTCATTTTCATGACAATTTTGATGTAACTAGAAGAAATACAAGTGCACTTTTGCTGTCCTAGTACTTAGATGCAAAGACACAGAAATACTTCATGCCCTCAAGGACAAATCCCTCAAGTCAAGAGAAAAAATGACAATAATGAAGAGCAACTTATTAGCAACCCAAGTTTACAATAGTTAACCACGTTTAATTAAGTTAATAACAAACATGGACAGGACAAATCTGTGTAGTTAGCGCATTTTGAATGAAAACACTATTCAATCACAAACATACCATCCATAAACCATCCCCCATCAGAAGATATATAAGCTTTGGTAATTATGAAGTCAAGGTCTGTCAAGATTTGCACCACTTCCAGCAGAATTCCAGGTTTGTTAACACTATCAACCTGCAATTTTTTTTTTTTTGGTGGGGATAATAAAAATCCATTAGCAGAAGATAAGATTAAGTTGCAAATTGCATCCATTCATCTCCAAATAAATAATTCTTTCAAGAACTATAACAAAAGATGGTCTGATGATAATGCAGTGGGTAGCCTTATGCTGTGCATAACTTAACAAAGAATAAAGATATATTTTATCTTGTTATAAAAAAAAAAAGATATCTTTTATCTTAAAGTGGATGAGATTTTAACAGGATTTTTATCCGTTTAATAAGCTTTCAATTCAAATTGGTAACGACTTCCGTAGAGAACCAATTCAACCCAAAAGTTTAAGCTATTGGGTGAGGCTACATTAATGGTTTTATATATCTCAACACGCCCCCTCACACGAGAGCCCACTGGGCTTGAAGGGTGGACAATGCATAGGCCCACCTACTTGTGCAAAGAAAAAAATTCCACTAGAAATAAAGTAGGGGGCGGTGAGAATCGAACCGGTACACCGAGGCTCTGATACCATGTAAAGAACAAATTCAACCCAAAAGCTTAAGCTATTAGGTGAGGGCCTCTTTAATGGTTTATATTATACTCTAACATGGTATCAAAGCCTCATGTCCCGGGTTCGATCCTCACCGCCCCCACTTTCTCTTGTAGAATTTTCTTAGCACGTGTAGGTGGGTCTATGCATTATCCACCCTTCAAAGCCCAGTGGGCTCTCGTGTGAGGGGGCATGTTAGAGTATAATATAAACCATTAAAGAGGCCTTCGCCTTATAACTTAAGCTTTTGAGTTGAATTGGTTCTTTACAACTTCTATTATCAAATTAAAAGTAGAAAAGGAAGAAAATATAGCTAAGAAGCTCCATGGTCAAATAACAACTCACAACGAGGCCATGGCCAAAAAGACAGTTTATTATTTCGAGAAATTATACCTTGATCAGTGTACAATTATGGCAAGTAGCGTTGTCTACAGAGACCCTGCAAAGTGAAAACAGAGTTTACCATCAAAGAGTCGCTTCTTTCTGGGTATTAGGAAGTCCTATTATAAACCCCAATTCTACAAGGTTTTAACTGTTGAGTCCCTTACTCCCTTAGGGATTGAGTTGAAGTTCTCTTCCTTATAACAAGGGCTAGTGAGGGGCTAGTGAGGAATTAAAGCAACCTTTTCAAATTTATATGTTGTTCCTTTTCTTGTTTAGCTTAAGGCTAATTTGAAGAAGTTAAGTGACACTTAAAAAATGTTTAAATATCCATGAAAATCAACTCTAAAATTTATTTTTGTGATGATTTAGTAATCCCTTACCTTTAATTAGTTTTCCTAAAGAGGCTATTTAATTTGCAGATAATTGAAAAACAAAATTGTAAGATAGCTCTGAACCTTGGAGGGTTGATTCTGTTGCTGAAGTTTTCATACTCAGGATCAAAATATGGCCAACAAACTGTAGCCATTTAACCAACTTCTCCAGTCAATGAGATGCCTCGTTTTTCCTGCATCAACATGAAAAGCTCTTGTCTAGTTAGAATGAGAACAGAACCATTACTTTACTGCAGATTCTTTACAAGAAGCATGGAGAGGAAAATGTAACTCAAAATAAAAAGGCAATCATTTTAGAAGTGGACAGCTTAGTGAAGGGAACAATGTGTCTGTTATTAGCATATTTCTTGGATTTAATAGTTTTAACATAGGTTTATCATCTATCATTTAACATGACCACAAAAAATTTTCTATACTCACAACATTTTGTAGGGCCCGCAGCAAAAAAAAAAACACTCCGACACACGAAACGAATCTCTATAACATAACACAATCACTTTTCTTACAACATAACTCTTATAAAACCCTTTAACATAAGGGGTTATATTTAGAAACTTTTTGTTTATAAACTCTTGTAAATTACCGGTCATACTTCAATAAAGAATGTATGGTCAGTCATATTTAATGTGATTTATAAAAAAAAATTGTAAACGGATACTTCCCCTTTTTAACATATGACTGAATATTCAGTGATGACTTAGTTTAATATCAAAGTCGTAGTTTACCCCAATCCAGCAATCCCTACTTTTGTAACAACAGTACAGTTGTGGACTTAATGGTGTGGTGCAAGTAGAGGTGGCAAAATGGGCTGTCCGCCCCGCCCCGCCCCACCTTGCCATGAGTCAGCCCGCCCCGTCCCGCTTTTGAAAATGGGTTGAAAAACTCAGTCCGCCCCGCCCCGTTTGACGGGTTGGCCCGCCAGCCCGAGCCTATTTTACACTGACCCACCTCGGCCCGCCTATGCCTGCCATCAACCCGCCAAAAAATGAGCCCGCCCCGCTCCACTTTTGAGATGAGTTGAAAAACTCATTCTGCCCCGTCCCGTTTAGCTGGTGGGGCGGGTTGGCCCGCCGAGCCGAGCCCGCTTTGCCACCTCTAAATGTAAGTAGCATTATTCTAGATAAATGTTCCCATAAACAGTAAAATTTGTGTGCGATGGGAAAAGCTGGTCCAGAGCTGAATCTGATCATTTTTCAGTTTTATTTGATCATTTTTTCAGTCTTTCTAGAATCAACCCATCCCACACCTCCTTTTATGCAATGCAACAAAAAGAAAAAAAATACAACTACTATGTTCTGGAAAAAGATACTCAAACATAACCCAACAATACAGAAAAAAGAAAGTAGAAAAAATTAAACAAAAAAAAAAACGTCAAATATTTAGCTCACTCTTTATGAAAACATAAAATTGGAAGGTGTGACTTTGGGCGGGAGTTTCAAGCGATAATAAAATGCCATTTCGCAAAGAGACATTCTCAGGCTTTCTAAGCCAATGTGATATGGTGCCGCAAGGAATGAGAATGAAACTAAGCCACGGAGTTGAAAAAAAAGCAGCAAACACTTCGGTGACACAATAGAATCTCGAAAAACCGAACCAAAAACCATTTGAATGTGACACAATTTTTTCCCCTTCCTTTGTTATTTTAACCGTCACACAAGATACATCCATGCCAAATTGCCATCACCATATTATCTACTTATCTCAAGATCTAGTAAGATCATCATCATCCAATCCGATGACTCTAACTAACCACATCTTTTAAAACTAAATTATATATAAATGGAGAGGGATTTTTTATTTTTTTGGACTCCGGAGACTTAAAAGTCTAATGAAAAAAAAAAAAAAAATTTGAATTCAACCGTGATCAGAGTAATAATATGAATATCCTACCTTTTATATATATATATATATATGCATTTGTACTGTTATGATTCAAAAAAAAATTATTTTATATATATATATATATGTATATATATGCATTTGTACTTTATGATTAAAAAAAAAATTATTTTATATATACATATATATATGGCAAAAAATTTCTCTAACCACTTGACACGTCTAATAGATAAGTTCATGGACTCCTAATAACACGAGTGAAAACATTAAATGCGAATAATCATAACGAATCAATGATGTAAAATTTATTGATAGTGGGAGAAATAATTATATATATATATGATACTTAATTTTGAATTTAACTGGTTAAGATATTTTTTCCATTGTTTTAATGAAAAAACTGTATGGAGGTAGGCTTTTTATTCTTAATTTTTTTAACAACGTTTTTGAGAGTAGTGAGAAGAGGGGAACTATGGTACGAGGGATGTGAATTCGTTTCCCCGAGCATGTAGTAGTTGGGAGCCGAGGGAGATTATGTGATCGAACTACTTTTCAAAAATGGATTGAAGAATGCAAAACATATCGATGCTTAACCTTCCGAATATAAAAACGAAAACAACATCCTAATTATACGTTAGTGCAATCTTGAAGTTGTTGAGATTTTAATGTTCAGTGCAGAAATTTTTTTTAAATATAAATAAGAACGAGATAAGTGAAATAAAATAAAAAACCGCGGAATTAATGAAGTACTCAAAATCAATGTCCTGTATCCACTAATTCAATTTGGCACATTTTACTCGGCAAACAGGACTTTCATAAGAAGACACTTGAATAACTTGTACTTGGTGGTGGACTTGTGGCGGCTTACATATATGGATTAAGAATTTTTTATTTTATTTTTATTTTTATTTTTTACTTAAGACTTTAGAAATAGAATAACACTATTATATTGTCAACTGAAATGGCTGCGCAATCGCTACCGCAATATCTCTATGGAAATCTCAACCTGCAAATTTTTCACTCCCACTAGAGACGCAATAATAAGAGAGATTTGTCTCACTAAGAATACTTTTTTATCAAGAAAAAAAAAAACCCAAAGAAAACAAAGAAGAGTTCTTAAAATCAACGAAAATGCTCAAAAGTCGAACAACTAAGTGGTGAGAAATTCATGACAAGGCTCACGGGATGAACAGAATTGTTCAGAGTATTGGAGAACTTAATCCTTACACGTAGGAAGCAACTGAAATCAAGCACACAGTTCACAAAGCATGTACATATACACATACCTTAATTATTGGAAAGAAGTTGTTCCAGAATTCCAACACGGCAACACCAACCATAAGCTCAGAAAGTGATAACTGATAATAGGCAGAGTCACATATATACACACACAGAGAGAGAGAAAGAAACAAGACTACTTTACGAGAAACCTTTGTGTCTGTCTCTCTTCCCTGCTTTCGACGTTGGAATACCACTCAACTCCAATCTCTCTCTCTCTCTCTTGTTTCTCTTTCTATGCTTGAAAGAAAATAACTTAGTGCAAACCAAATGGAAGTGGCGTCGCGAAGCGAGGTGCTGGGAACCCATTAAATACCAATAATAATATTAACAAATAATTAAATAATATAAATATAAATATAAAATCAAATCACTGACCCAAAAGAATTTTATATATTTGCCAATTTGGTTAGTGAATAATTTGGAAAATGACTCGGCGACAGAACACTCTTCTGTTTATTCATTGGCGGTGGCGCCTCGAGCTTGGTGTGTCCTCACGCGCGCGTGTCATTTCAGTTCCCGGCTTCTTAAAGTGGCGTGCGAAACAAGTGTTTTCGGAGCGCGTGAGAATGTACTTCCTGTTGTAGAGCTGTATCAGATCTGTTGGGTGTTGTCGTATACCTCGGAAGGACGTAACATACGGTAGGCTACAGTACAGGCATTCAGTGAAATGACGAGCATACCCTTTAGGCAGTTCGTGACGTGACTCTCATAAACATAACACACAACATAAGCGCGCATGTGCTTCAATTTAGGCATAACAACACGGAGTGCTTGCCGTGCTGTCTCTTTCATTTAAAGGTGTGTTTAGTAGAAAATAAATGTTTTAGATTTTCAAAAATATAGTGGGAAAATTATTTTTTCGAAAATATTATTAAAAATTTATTTAGCAGACTAAGAATATCATTTATCTGGTGGTATTCTTGGATGATATTTTAAAAAATTATATACAAAATAAAATTTAGAAAAAGTCAGATTCTTAGAAAAAATTTCAGAAATCTTATACCAAAAAGTAAATAAATGTTATTACGATCACTTTTCCCATAATCTAAAAAAAAATAAAATCCTACCAACACCTTCTTATTTTATTTTTTGGTAAGATGTAAAGTTCGAGTGATGTTAGATATTGATATCTCATTAGAATTAGGAAAGACCCTCTAATCTTTTTCTTTTTAAAATTTTTTGAAAGGGATTACATATCTCTCATTAACAAAATCTTCAGATCGACTAATAGATTTTGAACCCATATTTTTATAGAATATGAACCAAACTCTTAGAAAATTGTATCCATCTAATTAACGTGATGTATGTATGCAATGTAAGGTTTTTTTTTGGATTTTTTTTACGGTTTTATTGATTGCTCAAATAGTTTGGTTGAAGTTAATTAGGATTACAAAAACAGTGACATTGTTCATGTCAAATATTTAATATAATTAGCGCGTTTGAACTCAAAACTGCTAATTTAAGTAAAATAATTAAAATTTGATCCACGCGCATAGTGTTTAATATAAGAATCTAGCCTTTAAGGGTGTGCATGACAACCTTCCCGAAATGAGTTTTTTTTCAATTTCTGTTCCCGGGAGCAAAAATGGATGAGAATTGCGTTTGATAAAATCGGTTTTTTTTTTTATTCCCGGGATGAACCGGTCTTTTTTTTATGCTAGGGAACAAAAAAGAGAATCAAAAAATTTCTGCTTTTCTAATTCTGGAAACAAAAAGAGAATCACTTTTCTCTCACAACTTCCTCACACTCTCACGATTAAACAAAATATATTCCAGATTAACAAACTTTATCCCCTCAGCGATTTCTGCATGCCCAAAGTCGCTGGTTTTGCATTTGTTGTTGCTATTGAAACGCTGAATAGTGAATACCAAACAATTTCTTCTCTTTTTAGTCAAAAATCCAATTAGGGTTTTCAAAGTCTTCACCTTTTCTTTCATTCTTCTTTGCCTCTGTCTACGATTTCACTTTGCAACCATCACCCTAACATGTGAGTCTATTCATTTGATGAAATTCCTCTCTTCAAGTCTGCATTCATTTTGCGAAATCCTTTGATGTCGTTTCTCTTTTTATTTTTTATTTTTTTCGAATTAAGAAAACAAGGATTCTGATTTAGGTGTTTGTTCGAAATTCGAAATTCCAGTTTGGTTGGAATGACTGTGCCAAGATTAGAATTAGCGTAAAATTGAGGTTAGGGCTCTTAAAAGATTACACATAAAAAAATTGTGTTAACAAACGTAATTCTGATTCTCGGAATAAAAATAAAATATGTTAACAAACATAATTCTGATTCTCAGAACTCTTCCAAGGCACAGAAATAGAAAATAATCATTTTTTTTCAGAAACAGTGCTAGGAATTAGAATGGTTGTCATGCGCAGCCTAAGTAAAAGCTACTTTATTCATCACCATAATCACACGTAATTAACCTTTCGTTTCTTGCATGATAATTGATAATAAAATTTAGGTAAATGTTAATTAAACACGGCATTTGCTCTGCCTCAACATATCTTTTTCTTTTGTTAGATACAATTAGGAATCGAACACATAACCTAATATACACTACTCAAAATCTCTGATCATTATACCAATCGCAATGGTTTTGCTCAATATATCTTTAAAAATTAATGATTATGTGTAAAAATGTATTTCTACGTAAATGTAGGGGTATGAATAAGTAAGTTAAGCCAAGCTATGGTCTTCATAGTCTAAGCCTATGTAAACAATTTTAGAATCGACATTGGCTTATTAACCTATTAAAAGCTTGGTTTGGGTTTGACCTGGTCTATTGTAAAAAAAAATTAAAAAGACTAATGTGGCCTAAAAGTAGTGTTTTAAAATCCCGCCCCGCTCCAAGGTCGACCCCACCCGGTCCCTGACCCCCTTTCTCTGAGGGTTGGGGTCCACAGTTGACCTCTCTATGATGGTGGGGGTGGTGACGATGGCACTAGAGGTACGACGGGGGCGGCGACGATGGTGACAGTGGTCGTGTCGGGATGATGGTGGTAATGGTGATGATGGTAGAGGTGGAAAGTAATTAAGAGAGATAAGTGTTTCTCATTTAGTGCTCGAGAACAAAAAAGCAAAAAAAAATTGATTCTTTTTTCTTTTTTTTTGGAAACATTGATTCTTTTTTCTATTCCTCATAACAAAAATTAAATCGGTTCATCCTGAGAACAAAAAAATTAACCAGTTTTACCAAACGAGTTTTCTATCCATTTATGTTTCCGAGAACATAAATTAAAAAAAATTAATTTCGAGAATATTGTCATGCAGACCCTTAGTCATTTGATTTTAGTCATTTCGATCTTTAGCTGTCATGGCAATAAGCTAACTATTGGAGACAGGGGCGGAGCTAGGGGGAGGCTAGCATGAGCGGCCGGCCCCCCTCTCCCCGCTAACAAAAATGAAAAAAAAATGCGATTGAAGGCTAGATGTGGTACTGTTATTATTGTCAAATGTGCTTCTTTTAAAATTTTTGATTTGATATCCAAGTTGAAATCTACCTCTATTTCACTTAATGTGTATCTGTTATGTGTATCCTTTTGTGCATCTTCATTTTTATTTTCATTTGCTATGTTTTGGTTAATGAAAGCTTTGGCTTTTTTGCTTTGCTCTCTTTAAATTTGCCATGATTGTTAATATTTTCATGCATTCTTTCCGGTCATTGAAATGTTATTAAATGTTAATATTTTGGTAATAAATTAACTAAATGAGTTCTATAAAGATATGAGGTGAATAGGTAGAGAAAATATTGATATCATGTAAGACAAAAATTTAATTTTCGCCATCAAAAGGACCACCACTTTTTTCCATGCAAAGTCAAAATTTTGCAATAAAACTGCAACATATTTAAATACAAAGTGAAGGGTTAAGTGTGTCCCTTTAAAAGATATAAGTTGTATTATATATATATATATATATATATATATATATATATATATATATATATATATATATTTTTCTTTCTCTTTGATGTCAGCTGAAGTGACTAAAGAGAAAACAATAAAATAATTTTTCATATTATAACTATGTATAATACGTAATACATAATATTAAAAATTAAAATAACACAATTTATGCCATCAAAAGGACAAACTTTTTTCCTAAAGTCAAATGTGTTATATACAATATATGACACTAAAGTTGTGAATATGTTAGTGGAAAATTGAGCTTATATATATATATATATATATATATATATATATATATATATATATATATATATATATAGAGATAAACATTTGACACCAATGTCAAATTTTTAAATTTGACACATTATCTAAAACTAGTCATTAAATAAAAAAAGATCAATAGTGTCATATGCTTACAAATTAGAGTCGTTGATCTTTTTTATCTAATGGCTCTCAGATGAGGTGTCAAAATTTAAATTTGACATCGGTTATTATTATATTAATATATACATAGACACATGCACCTTTAACCCATATATATACGCCTCTAACCCGTTTTATTTTGAACCCACTAACGTACAATGTCAATTATATTGGATTAACAGATTAAAAAATACAACTTGACTCACATGTAGCCCATATTATAACCTCTAGTTAGTGGTTAGTTACTATCCTAAATTATACCCTGAGCTTTAACGAGGAGCTAATTTTAGGGCCGTACTCTAAGGACTAAGAGTAATGTGGCCGGACAAGGATGGGGATATCTCCATATTACATAAAAAAAAATATTATACAAGACATATATTTGGCTTGTATTTTATATCTTAGCTCTTTTTATCAATTTCAAGTTTGTCACTTTTCATTTTCTCTCAACTTTATTTCACTTATATTTCTTAATACTGAAAAGGAAAGTAGTGTATAAATAACACTAAAAATAAATAAATTACAGTGCAGTAATTTGAAATATCACCAAACCTAACCAAAATAGGCATAGAATAATATAAATGTAGTGTTAACTGAGTTCGGGTTTAAAAAATTAGACTTATTGTATTTTTTTTAGTTAAGTATAATTCAAGTTCTAGTTAGATTTTAAGTCAGTTTAGTCAAATCAAGTATTACATAATATTTTATAATGATTTAAAACTTTTTAACTCAAATTGATATCTCATACATATATACATGATAATCATATTAATTAACATAATTTGTATAAATATATATTACAAAGCATTTCTTAATTCTAGTTTTGCAACATTAAAGTTTTATGACTTAAGTAGTGCATAATATCTAAATGGGATAGGTATTTATCCTTTACACTTTTTCATGCCAACTTTTACCTATTTCTCTCAAACACTACTAAATTATAATTTTAAATGACCTTTATTGTAAGATCTCGAGTGCTGGTGAGTGAGTGGAGTGATCGTAGGTGCAAAAGGGCATGGTGTGAAGGGGCACAGACAAGGAGCAGCTCCTGACATACTTCCAACGAGAGGTACATGAATGAATCGAATCGACACCCGAAACAGAGGGATTCGAAATAATGAGACTGCACAGTTGGGGATAGCTTATAAGAATTAATTGGTACTACCTATACTAACAAGATGGATCTACTTTTCAATATCCCAAAACAAAAGAACTTCATAGTTAAGCGTGCAGCGTGCTTGACTTGGAACAATTCTGGAATGAGAAGTTTTCCCATGAAGTATGTGAGTGAGGATAAAGCACGCAGAAAAGTCTCATGTTAGTGCGTTGTGATAATCATTGATTCTTGAAGCGGCCGGACGTTACATTCATCATTTCTTTCTCCTCTTGAGGTTCAAACAATATTGAAGATCAGTGGCTAGACTAAACATGAAAAAAAATATATGCATAGTATTTTAATCCTATTTAAATTTATATATTTTATATCAATATCGATTTGATTTTAGCTTAATCTAGTTATTAGTAAATTCATTACTAACTAAAAAAACAAGTGTTTATCATCTATCATTTAACATTACCACAAAAAGTTTCCTACATACACAACATTTTGGGGGGCAGTTTGGCAAAAAAAATCTCTAAACATCACATTTTTTCTAAAATATAATTCGATTAAAATATTAAAGAAACCAAATCAAGTTAAATTTGAGTTATTTCAGCCTATAAACATTCCTTGTATGGACCACAATGTCAATGAGAGTTGGCAACACTAAAGAGGGGAAGAGAAAAAGAGGGAGTGACCATTCACTTTCAGAAGCTCAAGTGGCTAAAGATTCCGTATCCTTCATTGCAAGTGGATCTCGTTTCTCTTCTCAGTAGACGAAGTCCACCACAAGTCTCTCATGACTACACCACTTGTCACTCTCTGCCGTGAATATTTGATGTCCTTCAAGAAACATTTTCCCGGCCCACTTGGCCCAAAATATGTACGATGCATAAACTATTTTTCTTTATCTATACAACTGGACGAATTATGCATGCTAAAGTTAAGAACGGGATTGTGATTGCAATTTTACCAATTCGTTTCAAAGTTCAAACTATATTTAATTAGTGATTTTGCTCATCTTAATTTTTATTGATGCTGAATATATTTGATAAGATACATTTAAATGATCAAATTTAGTACAGCTATCGGTTATACAAGTTTCATTGGAAAGCGAAATTAAGTGGTCCAATCCATGCACTACACATATATATGACATGACAAAAGCATATATGCATCTGAAAATTCATCATGTAACTTTCCCTATGGCTCTCCCTTATGCTTGGTCCTCACTTCAGGGAATACGTTCCAGCCAATTTGCTTAGTTAGTAATTTCATCGTCGGAATCCGAGCACTAAAATCTAATCTGATAAGATAAAGCGTAGATAAACATATTATTTTTACAAATAGCTATTTTATATTTAGTTACAGTTATGCAGTCATTTTCCACATTATTTCTCAGGAAGAACCCTTTGATGTCACCATTGATTTTTTTTTTCATCATACAAATAAGTATTCAAGACGGGCAATTTACTTCTAATTCTTGGTTCCAACATAATTTCTAGCACAAAACTGAAACAAGAGAGAGTAAAGGTACGAGGATTGGTTTTGTTGCAGCAATGACAATGCTACTATGTAAGGGGAAAATATTTATCTTTTTAAATGACAAAACTTATATCATTTCACTCTCACTAAGAGGTTTTTGTTGTGAACTCTCTCTCCTTTTATCTATTTCTTTTTTTCTTTTAAAATGAAATAATTTTATATTCTTTAAAATTACACACACTCTACCCATTATTTAAACCAAAAAAAATATCATCCGCTAGAAATGCAAACTCTTCATGGAATTAAGCTAAGCCAAACATTTTGAAGATTTTTTTTTTCTTTTTTTGGACTAGATAATTGTTAAGGCTGATGTCGTTTCAATGCCGCAGAAGAGGGTCAAAGGGGCAAAAAGCGAAGACACTTTTAATGGTTCACCGCATAAAACAAAGTGGATAACATCTCTTACATTGCATTACACAAATTATCTATGAGATAAAAGATAAAAGTGGATTTTATCTTATTTCCAAAAAAAATATATTTATTTTTTATGTATTGCATAAAATAAATTATTTTATTTAAAAAAATTTATTCTCATATTATATGAAGTAATACATCCTTCAGTAATAGTAATTGTATAATCTTTTTTAATTTTTAGATGATTGACTCCATCATTATATGTCTATAACGTAAATTTTTTTTTCTAATACCATGAGAATAAATAAACTCTTGATAAAAGAACAATAACTAAAATGTCACTTTTTGACAAAAAATTTATTCAAATATAAGGCTAAGAGTATTTTTTACCAGACCGTGGCGTAATTTGCTGCGACTGGTAACAAATTATGTTCGTCAATGATTTTCTGACATATGACACACTTTAGCAGGAAAAAACTGACGTGTCATAATTCGCTACTAGTGATAGTGAATTTAGTCTGCAATATGATCACGTGTCACAAAATTATTATCCATGAAATTCACTACCAGTGATAGCGAATTATGTTCGCCAATAATTTTATGACATATGGCACGTTTTCGCAGAAAAAACTGACGTATCATAATTCGCTACTAGTGAAAACAAATTTAATTTGCAATATGACCACATATTACGAAATTATTAACCACGAAATTCACTACCAAGTGAATTATGAAACGTGGAGTAAGACAAAACCGCAATGATTCCTCTTCAAAATATGCGCAACTTGTGGTGAGTACTGAGTACTTACAGAGTACTGTTCTGTCCATCTTCAAAGGATACTGTTCATTAGTCCAGCATACGTAGAACGCACATGAATTATAAAGAGCACATAAAGCACAAATGATTGTTAAATAAGAAATGAACTTAATTTTTAATATTTTTCATATTTTTAATAAATTATATGATACTATTTATCCAGAAGATTATTGAATTTTTTATTATAAATAAAAATAATTGATGAAAAATCTTTTATGTTCATTTTAAAAATACTTTTTTTAAAAAAAATTGTTTTTGTTTTAAATATTTGATAGTGTCACGACAGTGTCCCCTCCTGGAATTGGGCTCAGTGAATCCTTTCTCCATTTTCTGTGAATAAAAGAGTCATAATTGGGCTCAGTGCCTGGGGTACTTGATTCAACTTTCTGCTGTAGCATCTTGTACACCACCAATTCACAAGGATCATGCTCTTTGCAAATAGTTACATCCATGTTCATGATGGAATCCAAATATGTTCCAAAATATTTGCAACATCCTTAATTTTGAGTAATGACACTTGAATGTTCCTACCACTTGTTCAACACTATCCAAATCATGCCATTCCAAGCTGTATAGCCCGGGTTTCATGGTGGGATCCAAATATATTGAAAAATATTTTCAACATCCTCACTTTAGAGTTTTGACAATTGTTTGCTCCTACCACTAATCCAACACTGTCTAAATTCTGCCATGCCAAGGTTCCCAAGTTCCCCCCTATTGTGGATATTTTAAAATATATATATATATATATATATATATATATATATATATAATTCAATCCGTTAAAACTTGATTCTTTTTAAGAGGATAATCTTTCATGGAATAACAATAATAATAAGGTACGTCTTTCTATGTGCTTTTATTATTATATATATGTGTGAGTGTCATTATTTTCACGTGTTAAAGAAAAATTGAAGTATTAAAAGAGTTATTTTTTTTAAGCAAGTCACCATTTCTATGTACCTAACTTGTGTTCTACACATTTTCGTTCAATTATATATATATATATATATATATATATATATATATATATATATATATATATATGAGGTAGGACTATCAAATGAAGTTTGACACCTTATCCAAGTGCCGTTAGATCAGAAAAGATCAACGACTCTATTTGTAAGCATGTGATACCATTGATCTTTTTTGATCTAACGGCTCTCAGATGAAGTGTCAAACTTCAAATTTGACACCGGTGTCAAAATGTGCCTATATATATATATATATAGAGGCAGGATCCTTTGACACCGGTGTCAAAATTAAAATTTGACACCTCATGTGAGAGCCGTTAGATCAAAAAAGATCAACGGCTCTGATTTGTAAGCATTTGACACCGTTGCCATTTTTTATATAGGGGTAAATATTTTTACAGCAACTTTAGATAAGCTTATCTACAGCTGCCATTTTTTAAGTATGTTCTCTCGGGAGAACATAGTTATAACGTTAAAGTTTTTTTTTTCTCTTTCCTCAATCACTTTTCAAAACTTTTTTGCTGACGTGGAGAGAGAGAAAATAGCAACTTTAACGTTATAACTATGTTCTCCCGGGAGAACATAAGTAAAAATGGCAGCCGTAGATAAGCTTATCTAAAGTTGCTGTAGAAATACTTTTGCCATATATATATAGGGGTTTATATTCCTACAGCTGCTGTACGTGCAACAATAAAAAACTTGACATATATATATTTAAAAACATTAAATGTGGGGAATCATAACCATACATCTGTCGTTGTTGTACGTAAATCGGCTGCAAAAATGATTTTACCCCATATATATATATAATTCTCATTTTGCATGAGAATTAAAATCTCTTGTCATATACATAAAAAGTACGCGTGACCCATGTGTTAGAAAAAATCATATGCACCCATGTCAGCACGAAAATCGAAGAGTGTATAAAACCCATATATATATATATATATATATATATATATATATATATATATATATGAGTTTTATACATATCATGTTGCATGACATTCTTAGTATCATGTTACTCTCACATGATAAATGGGACCCACCTTATTTCCTTTTTTCTTTTTTGAGTGGGACCCACATCAAATGTATTAGAATAACATGACACTAAAAATGTCCTACAACATAACATATATAAAATCCAATCTATATATACATATATATATATATATATATATATATATATATATATATATATATATATATATATATATATGCTTGTTACCACATACAACATACAAGGCGTAACGGATTCATAACATTGTTGACTTTCTAAGAGCAAACTGACGTGTTAACCAAGCTTTTCCATATACTCAACGAAGCACAAAAATAAGGGTGAAACCAAAAGAAAGATCCTGGTATGGAGAAAAATATATATAAAAAAGTACATGGCTACAAGTAAACATTGACAAAACGAACTAATAATATCAACATAATGAGCAGATGAAAACTCAACCTTCTCCTAAACTATTAAAATTAGGTGCAAATTGATCTTCCATGGTGTGAAAATGGTTACTTTCTCCCTCAAGAAGGCGCACAACCTGAAGTAACAAGCTATTAATAGTAAATTGCACTAGATATATAGAAAGAAATTGCATATATAAGACAAAAATAATGTCAACAAATGCTAAAGTTCTAATGATGTTGCAAATAAAAGAAAGGAACAATATTTACAAATTTTTATTTACAAATTCTACAAACTACACTAAGTTCTACTTTAATCATGATGTTGTAATTTGCAAAAAAAGTTTGTAAATGGATCGTATCCCTAAAAGAAAATATATAACCTTGAGCAAAAGGAAAGGCCAAAGTAAAAGTCCAATTAATTACCTCTCCCATTGATGGACGCATCTCAGGCTTTCTTTGCACACAGAAATATGCTGCTTTAGCCATGAGGTATAGTTCATATGTGTCATATGATTCCCCTAGACGACTGTCAATTAGTTCATGTAAAGCCAACTTCTCAATCATTGGTTCAGCCTAAATGTTTCCACATGTAATATTTATCAAGGCCAGTTAAACTGAATCTAGTAACATTCCTTTCCATGAGTATGAAAACTATGAACATTGAAGAGTTTTATAAATATCTAAAGACATAAACAATTGAAGATACCCATTGTCGGAGAGATTGTTGTTGTTCTGGATTATTGGAATTGCCAACCTTGCGTCCTGATATCAATTGTAACAGAATAACACCATAAGAATACACATCTGTCCGCACAGAAACAATACCATCTTCAGCATACTCAGGAGCAAGGTATCTACATAAACAGAAACAAAGCTCATTTATTTTAGCTATTTTTTTAAGTTTGGAGTTTTGAAGCATATAGCTTGGCAAGTTAGTAACAAAAAACTTGAACTTGTCCTCACCCTAATGTGCCCATTATATTCCTTGTTTGCAGAGTATCATCACCATTCTTCCATTTGGCAAGACCAAAGTCACCTAGCTGCATTTATAACACATCACTTAATTGAAAGTGTTAAATAACCACTCCAACCTAAAACCTTAAGGTGTTGGGTGATGGCATTTTTAATGATTTATATTTATATTATCTAACACACCCCCTCACGCAAGAGCCCTTTGGGCTCGAAGCGTGGATATGACACAAGCCCATCATTGGTATGCCTTGTGCTGCACGGGCCCAATTTTTTTGTCTGCCTTGTGCTTTTCTTAATTTCACCCGAAAGTGGGGGCGGTGAGGATCGAACTCGTGACCTCGTGGTCACTCAAGCTCTGATACCATGTTAAAGAACCACATCAACCTAAAATCTTAAGGTGTTGGGTGATGGCCTTTTTAATGATTTATATTTATATTATCTAACAGAAAGCACCAAATCACCTAGCTGCAGTCCAGTCAATAACCAAAGGAGAATGAAGCATCTTATGCTACTTTACCATGGGAACAAAATCATGAGTGAGAAGTATATTGCTTGGTCTCATGTCCCGATGAATAATAGGACCACCACGGCATTCCTCATGTAGAAAACGCAATCCCTTTGCAGTTCCAATGGCAATAGCATACCTTTGTTGCCACTCAAGAACTTCTGCATTATTTTCTACAAAAAAAATGTTTTCCCATATTCATAAAATTTAAACTTTAGTGGATATATCTGAGACTTATAATATCATAAGATAAAACAACACAGTAAACTACAGGCACTTACCAAATAAATGCCAATAAAGAGACTTATTGCAAATATATTCATATATCAGAATATTATTCTTTTCTTTGCAACAGTAACCCAACAGCATCACTATATTCCTGTGTCGAGCAAAACTTAAGACATACACCTCAGAATGAAATTCAGAAAATCCTTGTGTGCTTTCTTCTTTCCTTACTTTTGCTGCTATTTGTTGTCCATCTTTAAGCACACCCTTGTATACATGACCATATCCACCTTCACCTAATAAGTTTTCCTTTGAAAAATCATTTGTTGCAATCTGTATGTCAGAATAGCTGAACCTCATTGATTCCTTGATAGTCAACTCAGTCCTTGCCCCACAGCCAGCACAAAGAATTGGTGCATCTGAAGATTTTGGTAGAAAGCCAACTTGGAATTTCATTTGACCAATATCTTTAATGAAATGACTATAATCTCCTTTGATGCTTATGCCTGAATGACAGTTAAAACTCTCATTTATTACAAAGAACCAATTTGGATACAAAACAGGACTTCTAAGACAGATTGAAAACAACTTACGTAAAAAAAACAGGTTAAAAAACATTAAACAGACTTTCTGACCTGATCTTTCTTGCTTAGAAGAAGATCCAAAATCTAATGAAGAACTGTGCTCCCTTGACCTGTTAGTATACTTCATATAGCTCTTAATAGTACCCGAGCTATCAGAGGAAGTTATGGAATGGGGATAACTTTTGGCAGAGATAACAGACTGATCAATGTCTTCAATACTACGACAATCAGATAGTGAGACAAACTTGGACAAAGAATACACAAACTTTGTTTCTGTTACATTTGTGTTTTGTATATAATGAGATCTCCAGATATCCACAGACAAGTCATCTTTAACCAATGCCACCTTGCATGGCAACTTGTTGTAGAATCTCAGGTCACGCCTTAGGTGTCTATATTCAAATTTTCCCAATACAGTTTAAAGCCATTAGGAGAAAAAATAAAAAGGAAACTAAGAAAAAGTGAAGTTATACTCATTAAAAGACTTGCGAAAATCATCTCTCAAAATGTAAGAGATAATAGTCATTTACAAGTGTGGAGATGTTAATACCTATCAAGTACAATCCAAGATGCATTGTAGTTTTTAACCTCTTGTGAAATAACCTGTCTAATTGGAAAACCCGCGGTGACTTTAACTTCGATGCTAACCTGGAGATACAAGTTTAATTATTAATTAGCATGATGAAGAAAATAATAACACTTGAAAACAGTTGCTCTTAAAGTGATGCTATTTACAGCTGCGGAATTATATGTTTTCTCATCTGCATAACTAAGCATGTATATATTTACAAAGCTCTTATAGAACTTAATATATACCCCTTCATTTTCAAAATCTTCATAACTTGATAAAAGCTCACTTGCATATACATTAACTTTCTTTCTGACTTCTTCCTCCATTGCACGAAAGTTCGTGCCAGCAAAAGACTCGGGGCATGCTAATGTCTGGTACCCCACTGTTAATCCAAAGGATGGAGCAAAAGAGTTATGCAATGAGTAGGCAGCATATTGAACGAAAAATTCATCTATCTTAGTAACTTTCCTTCTATACACACACTCATGCAGATCAGTCATTGAATAAGTAAAACAATAATATATTCAACGCATTGCTAGCTCTTCAATTGAAATCTCTTGTTCAAAGGGGGGAATTTCAACCAATCACGAACCAACCACTCGTTAAACCCGGACTAACGAGGGTGGAGAAGGGTATTCCTATTAAATTCGGTTTAGCGAGGATAGGGAGGGTGTAAAGAACCAATTCAACCCAAAAGCTTAAGCTGTCGGGTGAGGTTACATTAATGGTTTTATATATCTCAACACACCCCCTCACACGAGAGCCCAATGGGCTTGAAGGGTGGACAATGCACAGGCGGCCCACCTACCTGTGCGAACAAAGAAATTTCACTTGAAAGAAAGTGGGGGGCGGCAGGGATCGAACCGGGACACAAGGCTCTGATACCATATAAAGAACCAATTCAACCCAAAAGCTTAAGCTATTGGGTGAGGTAACATTAATAGTTTTATATATCTCAACAGAGGGCAATCCTTATACAGAGTCTTACTTATATATACATGCAAAAAAGACTATTTTGGGGATTCAAACATATAGTCACAAATAATCAGTTTTATCACTGCTCTATGCTCACCCTATAAACTCCTCTTATCATTTCAGATGAGAAATGAAGTGGCTCAAAGAATTTAACAGTTTAGGCAATAACAACTCCTATTGATATGACCCATCTGTATGTATAAAAACACTTACTAGGGTGAGGCACCTTATGTAAAACGCAGAGCACAAGCAACCTTTCACCAGCAGAAAGAATGACACCCCTGGCCCGAACATGATCGACGATGAGCTTGATGTCGTGCTCATTGCCGTCCTTGGTGGCATCACACGCAACGACGACGTATGACGGAGGAGGAGGATGATCCTCCATGATGATTATGATGAAGGTTAAAGTTAAAGGATGAACGTTGACGCGAAATGGGGTGTTGCAGAAAAGTACATAACATGATAAATGGCATTGAGGTGTGAGAATGATCGTCCAATGATTCAACGACAGAAGCTTTCTCGTCCAAAACAACAACACTATTCATCTCTCTCTCTCTCTCTCTCACACGCACACGCACACGCACACGCACACAGTGAAGGTTTCGACAATAACGAGAATAATATGCTTGAGGATATTCGTGGGAGACAAAAAATGGCGGGAAGAATGCCGATTAGAACAGTGCCAACATGGGAAAACTACGAGGAACTTGAAGACAGTTTTGGTTACTGCTTGCTTGGAAATGCTTTCCAAGTTGTTATATTCTATTCTTTTTCACCGTTAAACAATTCAATTTGTCATTTTCTCAGTTAATGCAAAATATTGCTCAAATGGATCAGACTAATTGTTTTTATTTGTTGAAAACTTGTTTATGTTTGTTGTTTTTCTGAGCAAACGCCAATAAGGGGAAGGGATGTCTTTGATACCCAAATATAATAATTTGCATTATTATATGAGATTATTAGGATGTAATTTACGAGAGATTACATAATGTAGCCAATGTTTTTTATGGAACCAAGATGATTAACCTGTGCGTGTGTAACCCAAGTTCATTAAATGGTATTGGTCACGTAACATTGTGTCCATCTTTTACTGATTTTTGAACTTATCTCTGTTTCAAGTGTTTGTTTTTCAGAGGAAGGATATTCTAAGTACCAAAATTTTATACTACTAACTTACTACCTATCTAATCACCATTGAATCAAAGAGAGCAAATGCTAAAAAGTTTTTGAAAAAAGTGAAAATGTTGATCCAATGGTGATTAGATAGGTAGTGAGATGGTAGTAGAAGATTTTGGTAGTAAGAATATCCCTCTTCTTGTTTTCATACTTGATTCCAAGGCTTTGTTCTTACATGTTATATATTGAAATGTTACTTTTAGGTTAATTACTCTGGAACAAGTCTCAACACATAATCTAATGGTGAATAACATTGTAATCATCACAATATAAGATGCAATAAGAACATCCAATCCCTATCTATATTTAACATTATGATAGGAATCAATCAGTAACAATGGGATTTTCTGAATAATTCCTCTATATTAAGCTCAAACCAGTAAAATCAGCAACAATACAGAACGAAACAGAATCTGAATACATGCTATAGTGCTGCTATAGCTCAGATTGTGCAAGAAGAAATAAAGAAAAGTTAACAGAATGTAAATGGTTCAGGGGCTTTCGAGATGCCCTGAGATCTCCCAACTTGCCTCAGCAATCCAAATGACCTCCATGGTACCCATTCCTTCTTCACCTCCCCTTTTTATCAACTAACGTCTCAGCATGTGTAACAAACTCTCCTAACAAACAAGCTGACTCAGCATGCTCATTAGGCTGTCATACATCATCAGTATTGGGTTGTGATACAGCAACATTTACCTTGCCATATTGGGCTTTATTAAGTTGGGTCGTATCAATACTCCCCCCTAAACACTCACCTTGTCCTCAAGGTGAGATTCAATTCTCAAGGACCTTATGCCCGGATCCCATTGCTTGAAACATAAACAGCAACGTATGACAAACGCATAGTGATTTCCTCCGGGGTCCCATTGATTATTTACATTAACTTCATCATAACTTTGCAGAACATGAAACTTTAAACTCGCTACCGGATTTCCCTCGTAAGCATCAATGTCCCCTGCTTCCACCAAAATGGATGGATCAAATGGAGCCTTGCCATCCTGCCAAACTGCATCTAAATACGTCCTCAAAGGCATGCTAACAAATACCCACCTTCTACCAATTACATCAGCAACGTCTTTCACCCTTCCAATCCTATGTAGATTTGATGCGAATTGGGTTATGATAACCCTTCCTTTAGAAGCTGAAATATGCCTTAATAATGCTTCTGTCACAACCGATACGTTGGTTGTCCTTCCCAGTGGTAGTTGCAGAGTCACGCCTTCACCCGTTGGCTGACCTCTTTCCGTCCCATCGTTCCTCTGGTCATGAATTTCTTCGCTTGGGCTTGTATCCGGTGGTTCCGGTAATGGTGGCGGTCGGATCTCCTCTTTCTCTATTGCAGAACATCCTTGCATTTCATCTTCGTAACCAGCCTTCATTCTTGTTCCTACACCTAGTTGCCATATATCCCTTCCTAAACCCACATCTGTTGGTTCTGGCAGTAGAGGTGGATCTACCACTGTTGCCCGTGGATTTGGCAGCGCCATCACCTTCATAGCTCTTTTTAATGGTTGATTTCGTTCCATTTCTTTTCCGAACTCGGATTCCGAGGCTTTCTCCATTGCGAGTGGAAGTTCCAATTTATTGTTGAGATTTCTTCCCTCACCCTTCGTCCCATTACTTCCTGAGCTTTCTAGTATTTTCGAATCCGCATTTCCCATTTGAATATTGGGGCACGCAGCGTTCACGAACCCAAAGACAGCAGCACGATTGTTTAAGTGACTGGCATGGCTGGTCACGTGACAGGCATTGGGCAAGGCTGAGGGTCCTTTAGTGGGCAGATTAACACGGCCCAATTCCATTCCCTTGCCAATCCCAATGATTCCAACCCCATCCGTAACCCCAGCCCAATTTCTCTTCTCCAAGTTGGCATGTGTGGGCTTATTTTCGTTCCCTGACTGGCCCAAGTTGAATAAGTGAGGCACGTGATTGTTGTGTGACACACTTGAAGCTCCTTTGGAGGGCTGATTAGTACAGCCCAGCCCAATTCCTTTACCAGCCCAAGTCACCTCAAAGCCACCTGCCACCGAAGATGCGTTTCTCATCTCCAACATCGTCATCTCCTTCATCCTCTTCTCCGTCAGAGGAGTTGGTTTCTGCAATAGTTCCGTTCCATAGCTTTCGTCGACGTCCTCCTTCAAGATTCTCTTCAAATTTTCGCCTGAGGTGACACGCAAAATAGGATTTGTTCGCATGTCAGCCCCTGTTGCTGTTTGTGTTGCCTTTGTGTTGTCCATCTTTTCCTTCATCAACAACGTGGTTTCATATCTTGAGGAGCGCTGTAACAAATCTGGTTGAAATGGACTCATAAATTTCTCCTTGTTTACTTTGTGTTTCTCCTCCGCCAGCTCGCTTTGCATTTCCGTTTCTGAATAAAATGTAGCAACTCTGCTTTTTGGTTTCGAAAATTCTAGTTCATCATCCTTCTTCAAAGTCTCGATTGTCTTGTTGTCCTCAAGGCTTTTGCCGCTCCTTCTTGTACATGATCGTTCCCTAGAGAGACTCTTGGTGTTCTGAAGAATCTCATCAAGGAGTTTGAGAATTTCTTTATGATTTTCTTCAACTTGCTTTCCTCTTTTTCTCCATTCTTGAAATCTATTTTCCAATTGCATCTCACTTTTCCTCCAATCTTCAGATCTGTATTCCATCTTCTTCTTCTTTTTTTTTTTTTTTTTTATTTACTAGATTCACAGCACCCGGATCGGAGTGCTCTGATACCAATTGATAGGAATATAACAGTAACAATGGGATTTTCTGAATAACTCCTCTATATTAAGCTCAAACCAGTAAAATCAGCAACAATACAGAACGAAACAGAATCTGAATACATGCTATAGTGCTGCTATAGCTCAGATTGTGCAAGAAGAAATAAAGAAAAGTTAACAGAATGTAAATGGTTCAGGGGCTTTCGAGATGCCCTGAGATCTCCCAACTTGCCTCAGCAATCCAAATGACCTCCATGGTACCCATTCCTTCTTCACCTCCCCTTTTTATCAACTAACGTCTCAGCATGTGTAACAAACTCTCCTAACAAACAAGCTGACTCAGCATGCTCATTAGGCTGTCATACATCATCAGTATTGGGTTGTGATACAGCAACATTTACCTTGCCATATTGGGCTTTATTAAGTTGGGTCGTATCACATTATGACAGTCAGATTTAGTACAATTCCATATTTGAATTGGCATATCTACAAAGGAACATCAGAAGGGTAGTCTTTGGGATGCTTCGTGATGGTTTTTCTAAGTACTCTATCTTGTTCTTGAAGGTTTGATGGTTGTTGGTCATAGACATCATTAAACATGTCCTCAAGTGGAGGTTTTTGTGCTTTCTCTGCCACCTGAATTGATTGTAATAACTGCAGGAAAGCAATATAAATCAGAAAACAAAATGTCAAAAAGAGTTTGGTGCATACAAAGATGGACTTAGTTGCAATAAGCAAAATGAAATTCACCTGCTTCCTGACACTGCTTCTTAGCTCCAATTCATCCTTTTCACTCCACCAACCATTCCTTTCTACCCATATTTTGAATCTATTCACAGGATTTCTTTCCATTTTCCAATATTCAATCTCATCAATTGGCCTGTACTTAGTTGAATCATCAGATGTAGAATGGTGTCCTACTCTATAAGTGAGAGCCTGAAGGTTATTTTTAGCATAAGATTGGTGAAACACTGAAATAGTGTGGTATCAAATAATGATCATATCTTAGCATGAAGGGAGCTAAATCATACCTCAATTAGAACTGGTCTTTTATCTCTTATAGCGATTTCGCGAGCAGTATGAACTGCACTATACACAGCAAGAGCATCATTTCCATCTACTCTGATACTCCAGATGCCATAAGCTTTACCTTTGACTACAATACCATCACCTAACCAACAGGAAAAAAATAAGTTTTCAGGAGTTCTAATATCTGAACTTAATAGATTTGATCAAATAAAGTGTAAAGCTCATTAACATGTCAAATAGGGTAAGGAGTAAGAGGGACTAAGTCTATATATTATATCTTAGGTGAAGGCATATGAATAGTTTTTGTATACTATATCTCTAACCATGCTATAGGGTCGACCCAGTTCAAATACCCACTCCGTGAGTGTCTGGGGAAGGGAATATTCTAGGCAATCTTTCTCCTGTTTTTTGCAGATAGACTGATTCGAACCCGCGACCTGACACACCACGGCAAGCAAGCTTACTGCTGAGTCAAACCGGCCCTTCTGTAACCATGCTATAAACTTGGCTAATTGTTTATATTATATCTCTTACACCGAAAAGAGTGTGACAAGAAAAAACGGACTAATTTGAAATGAAATGAAAAGAGTACTTCGAAACTGTTCTTCTACAGGGGTACTGATTGCCCATCCATTGTTGCGACATATAAAAATAACAGGGGCCTCCAATACTGCTGCAAAATTCAAACCAGCATGGAAATCTCCCTGCAATAATTGATGTGCTCAGATAGTAGCAATAAGGCATAGTGATGTTCAATACTATTACTTGTTAAGAGAGTTTAGTCATCATCACAAACCTCACTTGTGCCACCATCACCGCAATAAGTGACTGCACATGCACTTTTCCCATCCATTTTAAGGGAATAAGCAGCGCCTACAGCTTGAGGAAGTTGTGTTCTGAATTTCTTGCCAAGCAACATTAACTTTTTTCAGAGTGCATGTCACCAATTAACAATTGAATTGCAATGATTTTAACATGTTATAGTATGGTATGTGTCTTACCCAATGGGGGATGACACTGTGAAGTAATTGAGCTTGTTAGAGCCGTAGTGTATTGGCATCTGCCTGCCTTTACCAATATCACTTGTGTTTCCAAAACACTGGTGAGCAAATTGTTGCAGTGTAAAACCACGCCACAATAGAACTCCTGGCTCCCGGTACTATGACAGTGACATCATGTTAGAAATTTTCATCATTAACAAATATACATGTGTTCATTAAACTAGTACTATCAGCTGGGGATGCAGTTGTTCAATTTGTTCACTTATTAAAAGGGCAAACCCCTGATACACAAGGTTGCCCGACTTGCGAGGATAAGGGTGAAAATCGATTATATACAATCTTATCCTTGTATTTTTACAAAGGGACGGTTTCAAGACTCAAATCATGAACTTCCCGTCCCAAAAAGCAACCTTACTTGCACTCAATTTGACGAATAAGAGAGCAGTACACATCAGAGGAGAGAGAACTAATTTGACAAAAAAAAAAAATTAATTGACATGTAATATTTTCATTGGTGGGATGCATTGAGTCTTTGGTACAGCAGTAGTACCAAAGATTTATTCCAATTTGACTTAGTTGAGAAAAAAAAAAAAAGGTTATGTTAGGTTAGGTTACATGAAGCACGAACATATTGGAGTTTTGATTGTGTAACATTCCGGACATTGACGAGGGTGGGAAGTGATTGCCGGTGCGAAAAGGCACAACAAGAAGCAACTCCTGGTAGACTTCCAGCAGGAGTTACATGAATGAAACGAATAAACACCCGAGAGAGAGGCATTCCAAAAACTGTGCAGGTATAAGACTGCACAGTTAGGGATAACTTATAAGAATTAATTAATACTACCTATACTAATAAGATGCATCTACTTTTTGGTAACCCATATCGAAAAAACTCCATAGTTAAGCGTGCTTGACTTGGAGCAATTCTGGGATAGATGACCTACTGGGAAGTTTTCCCAGGGAAGTGTGTGAATGAAGATAAAGCACACTGAAAAATTCGTGTTAGAGTGTGAGGATAATCATTAATTCTAGAAGCGGGTGGGCGTTACAAATTGTAGTGCCTGTATAATGAACAAGCAGGACCAAGAGATGCAAGTGAGAATACTAAGAAGCAGAAAGTATAAGATGGTAGGAAATTAAACCTGAGGCAATACAACATCATCAGAAGCAAGTGCAGCTGCGGATGCAATGTTAACTGCTTCTTCTCCCATTGAGGTTAGGTAGAAGGAAATTCTTCCTTGCCTCTGCACTTCATAGAATATGTTGTCCATAGTTTGAAGAGTGACCATGTCAGAATATATCTTCACAGCCATTTCCTTGCTAACCTGTTGAATTATGGTCCAGAGATTATTCAACAATCACTACTTATATAATAACTATCAAGCTAATAACTGAGATACCTGTACATAATTGCTGTATTTCAGGGGCTCTCCATTGTCATCAAGAACTCGATAACAAGGTACCCTTTTCTCACCAGAATCACAAATGAATTTCATTTCAGAAGTGAATGCAACTTTTCCACCAGGAAAATCAATTACCTGACACAGTGAGTAGCAGAATTAAATAATGTCACGGCATAATCAATCCTTCTTAATTTATGGAAAAATATATATCCATTTTTTATATTTTAGTGGAGTAACATTATAAAAATCAAGTAGTGTTATTACCAATTATTACCAAACAATCTTACCGTTGGATCGATTATATTGATCCAACAGTTATATTTATTTTCATTTTTGTATGGTTATGATTCCCTATTTTTAATGTGAAAGCATTAAATATGAGAAATCATAATCATATAAAGGTGAAAATAAATTTAAAATATTAAATATGAGGAATCATAATCATACAAAGATGAAAATAAATATAACCGTTAGATCAAATAATTGATCTAACGGTGAAATTATTTATTAGTAACATTGGTATTGGTAAATACTAGTCGATTGTTACAATATTCTTCCCTTTTTTAAATTATGAGTGAATAGATGTTTAGTTGCTCATTTTAGGTGAATTTCATCTTTAGTTTATTTCTGTAAATTATAATGGAAATTATGATATTCACTATGATCTCCATATTACTAACGGTGACAAGTATAACTCATTCGGGAAAGTCCACTGCGAATTGAGTCAAATAAGAATTAAGATTAGATTGGCTAAATATAATTTCAAAATATTATTATCTCAATCTATTTTTATATAGGCTATGAACTATAGCCGGTTCGTTTTTTTTTATAGACTTATAGTTACAATTTTTTTTTTTTACATAATTAATTTTAAAAAATTTAATTTAAATTAATTTATTTGATTATTTATATTTAAAGATTTGCATTGATTATTATTAAAAAAATTAAAACTAATTTATATAATTAATTTTAAAAAATTTAATTTAAATATTCATTTTATATTTAAAGATTTGCACATTTAAAAAAAATTAAAATTATTGTTTAAAAGTTAAATATTCAAAAAATGACATTAATATTTTTTCAATAATTTATTAGCTGTGCGTCCCTTTCGGAGAACTATAAAATTTTCCATCGGCTTCGTAACTGGGCCCGCTGGTCTTCCAAAACGTTAAGAAATACCTATACCCAGGATTAGAACAAATCTACATTTAAAGCTAGTCAAATACTCATCAAGAATAATTCACAAAGCATTTAGGTGAAGATAATATTATAATGAAAAAAAATAATGTTTTAACTTTTAAGGCGTAAATAAAATAAAGAAAAATTCAAAATTAAATCGACAATTTAATGATACGTTAAAAAAAAATTTAAACCTTATAACTAACGGTTCAACCAGGTCATCCATTTCCAAAATCTGTTTGACTCAAAAGTTGAACCCTGAGACATGTGATGTGGAGAAAAACTTTGGTGCCCAGGGAGTACTGAGTTGCTTCTTTTTACTAAAAAATGAAAAAAAAAAAATTATTTTTAGGTAGGATTCGTTATTCTATTTATCATTTTTTTTACTTATATTTGTCTACTATTTTTCAACACCGTTAAATCAAAATTTCAATAAGAGAGAAAAATAAATGTTAGCTAAGACCCGATCTAACGGTATTGGAGGGTGATAGACAAAGATAAATAGAAAAAGTGGTAGTTAAAAAAAATATTCTTTTTATCTATGTTTTTTTATTTTATTTTTTAAAATCTTTAAAAAAATTCTTTTTAATAAAAGGAAATATTGTTCACTATTCCGGTGCACGAAGGTATTCTAACCATACAGAAATACTACTATTGAACATGATTTCTCCGTAACACCCAATCTCGTTTCTTCCCAAAAGAAGAGCAATTCTAATTTGGGGGAAAAAAATAACTGATCAATCAAATCAATTTAAGGTCTCAAACACGATAACTGATATTCTTAAACACTCCTTAATTCAATCTCTCTTTAGAAAGATTAAATAGGTAATATCAACCTTTAAATTTGAAAAAGTGGAATATATGATGACTTGTTAAACTGTTCCACACTCTAATTCATACAATAATTACCTGATTTGGATCATCCTCGCTGAGATATTGATGTAATTCTAATTGTGCCTCAGCTTTGGTAGATTCAAAACGCGAGAAGAATGAAAGGGTAGGTGAGTTGTTACCCTGTGATGCATGTAGTATGTCACGGGACTTAACAAAAGAAGAGGTATGGCTATGGTTAAGAAGTGATCCTAACAAGAAGGGCAGGTTTTTGTGGTGATGAGTTAAGGTCCTGGACCTTCCCAACAACCATGTTGCCATTTCTATGACTGAACATTCACAGGGAAGGGACTAGAAGTAGAAGCAATAATCAAAATGATGAAATATTATGGTGTGGAGGAGGGAAATGGACAAGTCCCCACTCCACACGTACTTATCTTGTGTTGTCAGTTCATAGAAAACCTTTTAACATGTTATCTCTTGTCGTGGAGCCACGTCAGATTCCGACATTGTTGTTATCTTTCAGCACTAGGAGCGATTGGTACATGTTATTTTTTAGGATTTATGAAAAAAATGAATTTTTTTAAATTTTCGGATATTATCTACACGTAATGTTTTCATCGTGTTTTTTCTAAAAATTGTTCAGATATTATTATAAAGTGAATGTTTTACGGATAATTTTTTTTTTCTTCTCCCAAAAACAAAAGTTATTAATATATCGGTAAAATTTTGTCCAAACTTACATTAAATTATAATTAAGTTTACTTTTTATGAGTGAGAGTGACATTGATTGAGATTTCATTCAATAATTGAGCATTGGTATTACTACTCAGGTGGGGATCAGATTTTACCAACCGAGTTATATACCGGTACTATTTTTTTTTTCTTGCCTTTTTTTTTAAAAAAATTCTTGTGACCATTAATATAACGTGATGGGTTTGTAGTCTTTATAATAAGACAATGAATTTATGGAGAGAGAGAGAGAGAGAGAGAGTTGATGATGGGTGTTCATCTTATCTTGGTGTCCATGCTTCATGATTAGGTGCTAATGCCCATGCCCAGGAACAGATCAGATCGCTTAAAATACATGAACACGTTTTATTTATGGTTATATTATTATTGATGAAAAATGATGACACAACCAACCATATTTTTTTATTTATTGTTTTTCATTGTTGAGAAGGCAAAGAAATGAAGGAAAGAAAGAAAAAAAACACCCACTTTTTTTGGTGGCTAGACTGATATTTTATTTTGTTTTCTTTTAAATGTTATATCGAAGCACCTATAAACTAATTTAACGCAAAATTAGATTGCGTTTCAGACATGTTTAAAGATAATACAAATAGAGCAGTACATCATAAATAACTGAGTCTTGAAATAAATTTTTTGTTATTAAATCTTTGATTATTATTTCCAAAAGAAAAAGTTGTTTGATTACTAATATATAAATGGGAAAAGTTCACCCCATGCCTGTTGTTGTATGCTTCAAAATCATCTATGCCCGTGTGATTTTTTTTATCACATATATCCCTGTGCTTTATAAAAAATAAGAAACCACAGGGGTATATGTGATAAAAAAATATACCCTTTTACAAATCACATGGGCATAGGTGATAAGAAAAAAACTGCAGGGGCATAAGTGATTCTGAAATAAATCACAGGGACATTGGTGAACTTTCCCTATATAAAATTAAAAAAAATTGTAATATTCATAAATATAAATAACGCAAAATTTATTATAATATTAATATACATTAATTTACATGCAATAAATCTAAACAAATAAAATAAAAGAATTATTATTTTATTTTTTTGCTGTGTCACACAAAGTCATTGTAGCTAATGGCACATTGGGCGGTTGATATTAAGCGCAAACAATTAGGAACTAGACTTTGATACGTTTCATCTGTTACGACTTACGACGAATGAAAACGACAAGTAGCTTTAAAGGTCGTACGTTCGTTTAATCGTTTTATTGTATCGCTGTATCTCAGCTAAGGTAAGATGCGCTGTATCCACTTTTCAAAATTTGCCTCCTAATAACTGGGGAGTGGGGAACAAATGTTTTTAGAGGAAGGATATTTTGACTATTAAAAATTTTTACTATCAATTTATTACCTATCTAATTACTATTAGATTAATATTTTTTCTCTCTTTAAAAACTTTTTAACATTTCCTCTCTTTGATCCAACGGTGATGTGATAGGTAATAAGTTGGTAATAAAAAAATTGGTTGTTAAAATATCCTTACTCATGTTTTTAATGTATTTTACAAAGTATTTTCAAAACTTATTTTCATATGTTTTTAATGGGTTTATTTCGGTAATTAAAAATCACGTGTTAAATAATAAAAGTATTATATATTAAGTCACAAATGTTATAAACTGAGTAATGAAATTTACAGACTCTTAAAAATTATCGACTTTTATCACGTATTAAGTAATTCTTTGTTATTTAGTTTATAATTAAAAAAAAAATGTTTGAGGCATTCTTTTTAATGGGTTTATTTCGGTAATTAAAAATCACGTGTTAAATAATAAAAGTATTATATATTAAGTCACAAATGTTCTCTCTCTTAAAAATTTTTTACTTTTATCTCTTATAATCCAGTAATTTTTTGTTATTTAGTTTATAATTTAAAAAAAAATGTTTGAGGCATCCCTTTTTAATATTAGTATATTATCAAGACGGTCTTCATGCTATCACGAAGATAGTGAGTGGGACCCGAAAAGATTGGATATATCTGAGGATAATTATGATTTTCGAGCTTAAAACATTAAGTATTCAAGTGGTTGATATTTTTAAGATTTTTTTATTTTTTTAATCAGGAGTTCATAAATCCCAGTTGTCCCTACTTTTTCCCCAATATCAAGCATTTGTGTATGCAGAAACCCCAACAATTATAATTGCTGTACCAACAACAAAAACAAGAACAAAATGGAAAAAAGAATGGTTGATGGCAAGCTTTTTCTCATGGAGGACCAAAATCACTGCATTTTTTGGTTTCACTCTGAATGCAGCGACAAGAGATTCCTTTATTTTAGTGCCAAGAAAATCATTGACTTATTTTTAAGATTAGTTAAATGCGCCGTTTACAGAACATACAAAGTATAAGACTGATCTTTAAGTCTACATACTATCAAAAAAATTCATTTCACTTTATTCGGATATCTACCGAAACCAAAAATAAAATGAAACTAAATGGGATAAAATGTAATAAAATTATCATAACATTTTTTAACTTTTGTGTTATTGTCTAGGTCTAGGAAGATAATGAAATGATAATAATTATAAAATTATTTTTCCCATATTATCCTCATTTTAAACCTAATATACTTTAATAAATTTTTATTAAAAAAAATATTATTTAAATATTATTTTTCCTCAAAGATTAAGTACTTTTATACCAAATTATTAAATAATATATTTTTCATTAACTTATCATGATTATGTGCATGCTAATGGGAAAAAAGAAGAAGAGAGATAACACTTTCTAGATGAATTGCGAAGTGGAGCTTGATTTTTGAAAAATTATGTTTATCTCATTTTATATGAGATAAATAACTTTCCTATACACACGAAAAGAAGTTGGTCCCACCACTCTTTTTTCTCTCTTCTTTTATCTGTGAATCCCACTTATACATTTATTTTTATAACAAGAGATATATCCATTTTTTTTTTTTTTGGTACAGAAAAATATATCCATTTTTGAAATGACTGTTCATGTTTTATGGCATCACAAAAATGTCCATATTTTTTTAACTTTTTAAGGATCTCTTATGAAGATAAAATCATGCATTTGTACGAATATTTTAAATTCAGTAAAATTTTAAAGAAAAATATATTGGAAATATATTGAAAAAAAAAAAATACATGCATAATTAATTCAAGTAAAAATATAAATTAAAAGATTCAAAAATTATATTCTAATTTAATATACAAAAAATAATTCAAAAAATGAAATTTAATGCCAAAAAAATTGAAAACAATCATTTCAAAAATATAAGCTGTTGAAAGTTGAGGTGAAAAATAAATAATATTAAACAATTTGAAAATAACTATTTTCAAAGTATAAACAGTTGATATTTAAAAACAATAAGGTAGAATTTCAAAAAGATAATAATAATAATTTGAGAATTTTTAAAAACTTAAAAAAAAAAGTTAAAACCACATGGCTCAAGGAGAGTAAAAAAGTGCAATAGCATATTATCTCACTCTTAAAAATAAAACTCAATTTCATTATATAGGTGTGGATTTGTACCAGTCAAATCATAATTTTTCTCCTTTTTCCCTTCCAATTCAACATCCATATTCCTTGCCAACAGCTACAACATATTTCATTCTTTTTCTTTTTCTTTTTCTTTTTCTTTTTCTTCTTCGGTCTCCATCTCCCAGACCAGTAAATTCAAAACCAGATAAAGATCCTTGCCACCATAATGCTGTAATTGATTAGACGCAAAAGTGTATATATGATGTTTTATTCCAACCCAACTGCATCCAATGAACTCTTTATTACCTCTATGTTCCACAGCCTTCCTAACTCGAACCATGCTCTCCCATCTGCCCCTCATCTGATATGCCTGAGCCAATACCAAGTAAGGTAAGGATATCTGTGGTTCCCTCTCCATTATTTTCTGTGCAACTCTTTCAATAACTCGCAGGTCTTCATGAATTGCACATGTAGAAAGAATTGACCTCCAAATGTCAGAGGAAGTTCTATAAGGCATTGTTTCTACAATGTCAATGGCTTCTTTGAGCTTACCAGCTTTACTCAACATCTCCACAACATAAGTATAATGTTCTTCCCCTGGTTTTACACCAAATTCCTTCTCCATTGAGGAAAAAATCTTAACTCCTTCATCAATTAAATTCCCATAGTTGCATGCTAGTAGAACTGCAGCAAGTGTTATCCGATCTGGTGACATACCTTCTCTAATCAATTCCTTGAAGAGGTCCATGGTCACAGACACTTTGCCATTGGAAGTCAATCCCATCATTATAGTGTTCCATGATACCAAATCTTTCATTTTCATTTCATTGAAGATATTCAAGGCATCATCAATAAATCCAAATTTTGCATACATATCAACAAGCGAATTGGCAACAACTGCATCTGACTCGAAACCTAATTTAGGAACCAAAGAATGGATTTGATTACCCACTTCTACTGGTAAGAAAATGGAAACAGAACTCAGAAGACAGCTAACCATGTATTCCGTTGGCCTGATATTCTCCCTCAAGGACAGCACAAAAAGTTGCAGAGCATCTTCCCCCAAATCATGTCTAGCATAGCTTGAAATCATGGAATTGCATAGAGCTGAATCCCATTGATCTTGTTCTTTGAAGAGCCGGATAGAATCCTCCAATCTGTTGCATTTGGAAAAGAGGTCAATAGCAGCACTTGATACAATGCTATTATAAACAAATCCCATCTTGAAACAAAAGGCAAAAACTTGCTTACCCTTGTCCAAATCTCGCAAGTTAGAGCAGACACTCATCAATATTGAACACGTAAACTGGTCAGGTAATAACTCCACAGTTCTCATCTGATAGAACTTCTCTAGTGCCAGCTCTTGGTGTCCGGCTCTATGACAAGCCGAGATCAAAGAGTTCCAAGATATAACATCAAACTGCTCCATAGTCAGAATCACACCAAAAGAATAATCAACAAGACCAAGCTTCCCATACATAGCTATTAAGGAATTCCCAAGCACTACATTAGACAAATCCATTCCAATTCTAATCATCCTACCATGAATCTGCTTAGCATGACAGGGATTTGACACGATTGACGTCATAATCGAGAAAGTGAACCCACTTGGTCTCACACCAGTACCTTGCATTTCAACAAAAAGCTCCAAGGCATGACTAAAAAGCCCATAATAAGCATAACCTGAAATCATGGAGTTCCAACTAACGACATCTCTAACAGGCATTCCATCAAACAAGTGGCAGGCCTTGCCAAGCTGGCCACTTTTCAACAACCCTTTCAAGCAAATGTTCCATGATGTGGAGTTCTTGTGATAAATATCATCAAACACCTTCGAGGCATCATTAATGTGGCCGAACTCGAAGTAAAGATCGAGACAGCGATTGCCCAAATAGGTATAGGTATTAAGACCCAATTTGAGAAAGTGGGCATGCACGATTTTGACAAAGTTAACGGATTTTTTAGATAAACAGTGACGTAGGAGAAGAGAGCAAAAAGAAAGTGAAGAGTGAGGACCTTGTATTTGCTTCAAATATGGGTACATGCAAATGATGCCACACCCACAGGCACAGTTGAGAGTTAGCGATAGCACTCCAAAATCAAACACAGTGAAACACGCGCTTCCTCAAATCTCCATCTCTGCGTCTTGTGATTACATATTCGGAGGTACAGTTCCAAGTTCCAACCCTTACGGAGTTAAGGGTGATTTCCCTGAATAAATCTTTGTCATAATGAATCCTGCGATGTATTGATGAACCAAAGTTTATATTATATTTGAGAGGTCAGTTAATTTTATTTTTTCTCTGTCAAATTTTCTCTCTCTCCTCTGATGTGTACTTATCAACTGGTTTATTATTTTTTATAATTAAATTTTAATTTGTTGATTTTTATCCCGCCTAAAACCAAAGTTTATATTAGGGGTTTGTATCCATCTATGGCCCGCATTTTTTAAAGAAAAAAAAAATTAAAACACGTAAAACGAATCTCTATAATATTATACAATTATTTTTCCAATAACATAACTCTTATAAAACTCGTAGAGTAAATATCATTTTGGGTAAATACGGTCCCTACTTTGGATAAATCTTTGATGCTACTATAATACCAAAAATAACATGTCAGTCAAAATTCTCTTACATCTGCCAAATTTTCTCTCTCTCCTCTAATGTGTAATGCTCCCATTTGTGGGATGCACTGAATCTAGGTACTACAATAGCACTAAAGATTTATTCCTATTTTAGTACCTTACAAAAAATAATTAGTCTCGAAGTCCTTAAAAAATTTAAAATAGACAAATTAGTTGAAATCGCGATCCATCACAAATTCAAAAAAAAATCTCACATTAATTCCTTAAAAGGACTAAAATGGCTCCATTTTGAATTTTATAGGGACTACTATTAATTATTTTTTATAAACGACTAAAGTGGAGACCATATTTTTTGTAGGGATCCAAAAAAATATTCACTCTTTATATTATCCGTGAGAGGAAAGTTATACTTATCAATTGGTTTATTATTTTTTATTATTAAATTTTAATAGTTGATTTTTAACAACCTAATGGTTTTAATTTATTGAATAATATTTATTAATTAATTATTAATTCGTAATAAATTATAACTAAAGAAAGAAAAAACAACCTCTAAAATTTAAGAGAAAAAATATTTGTTATCTTAAATGACATAAAGTTATGTCATTTTAAGAGAGAGATAGACACAGAATAAAATTTTTTATTTAATATTTAAATTAATAAAAACCATCCATTTTTTCTCTCCCATGATTTCTATTTTTTGTGTCTATCTTTCTCTTAAAATGACAAACATCAAGCCCAAAATTTAAAGGAAAGAAATGGCAAAATCTAATATAACAAGCGAGAAATGTTTATGAAAAACAATTATCTCATACAACCCCAGACTATATGTTCGAAGAATTAATTAAGGATACTTTATTTATTTTTTATATTGATTTTATCAAAATACCCTGATAAATCCATATAATAATCTTCAACTATCTAATTTTTTTTTCTAGTAGTTTTGTCATTTAATGTATTTTCTTTTCTTAGAAACGCATATTTCCTCTACAATTCTAAAAAGAAATGTACAAATTTATCAACAACAAAAAACTGTACTAGGTGCAAGTATTTATCTAAAAGTTAATATTTAATGAATTATTTTTTCGCTCAATACTTTATCATAAAGAAATTATTTGTAAGAGTTAAGATGTTTGCAGCTTTTCCTAATCACTGGTATTCTCACTAGCCAGGTAATTGTTATTGGGTTTATCATTTATTATTTAACATGATCACAAAAAATTTCCTACACTTACAATATTTTGTGGGGCCCGCAGCAAAAAAAAAAAATTGGCACGCAAAACAAATTTTTAAAACATAACACAACCACTTTTCCTATAACATAACTCTTATAAAATCCATTGTTATTATTACTAATAATAATAAAAGTTATTTGTCCTTTTAGCATGGCAAAAGTGATTGAGTGCATGGAGATTGTAATTTGTATCTATGCGAATTTAGAATTGAAATACATTGCCCCAAAAAATGTGTCATGTCATAACCACAACTTATCCATCACAACAAGAGAGGTAGAGATAGAGTTCCATGTTTTTCCATTTGATTTATTTATTTACTTTTAGATATTTGAATAGAGTATTTCCATAGCAATTCTAACCCCGTCAAACATAATTGCGATCTATGAAGCACCGATATTTTAAAATTCCTAACGTGTCATATCTGACACTTTTCGACAATCCCCGACACTCCAATACTCATTGCAAAAACTTAAAAAATGTTCAAAGGTTACGTTGCGGTGTATTTTGAGTTCCAACTATTAGATTTGTTGGATTACGATTACTATTTTATTTAGTTTAATATAAACATTTGTGATATCTTATATTTCTTTGCAAAATTGATGGGTATTATAAGTTTAGCTTTATTTTTGCTTAAATTATTGAGTACTAAATATAATATACAGTACATAAATTAAAAATATTATACAATATCAAAACGTGTCCTAACGTGTCGAAATTTAACATTTTTTAGAATTAACATGTCGGAGTATCGTGTCGTGCCGTATCGGTGTCGGTGCAACATAGATTACGACAAAGAGACACTCCCAAAAATTTATTGCTTCAGGCTCTTAACTCCATTGACTTAAATAGTTATTTCACTGACCAATAGCAGAAATTGAGCGCAGTGTATGTGAGAGTTGTGATAATAAAGCTGTGCAAACAAAAAGGCCTAAAGAGTACAATTTGTAACACAAGTTGAGTAGTTGAAAAGAGAATTTGAATTCAATTCTCATCAAATATATTTTTAGGAATGGATAGAGAGCTTTAACTGTCACTAGATCCTAACTCGAAATTAGTCATATAGTCAATTAAAGAGTTGAAATTTGTAGGAATACCTATGGATAATTCACCTCAAAGAAGTAATTAAAATCGATATATAAAAAAAAGCCTCTAGAGGAAAAAGCTCTTATTCAAGAGTAAGAAAACAACCATTGTGATAACATCCCTGCAAAATCATGAGAGGCTGATTCAAACCAATACTCAAGGTCCATTTACCTTAAACTAGTAGTCAAAACTTCCAACATATTGTTTGTGACTCCCACTGGAACCACGTTCCATTGACCGTCCTCTTGTCATTGACAAGGCCTCCGCTTGATGAGAACTTGCTAGCCTTTCTTCTTTGCTTCTCCGCCGCCCTTCCACTTCAAGAACTGCAGCAGCAACACTGTCAAACACTACGGATTCAGTGTTATTGGTGATGTTGATGACGAGTTGGTCATTTGAATCTGGAAGACTCTGGAGTAGAATCTCAACACGCTTAGCTTCCTCAATACTATGTCCCAATGATGTAAGTTGAGAACATAGAGAGATCAGAGTATTGATGTGCTCTGTTACTGAAGTATATTCAGACATCCGAAGGGTTTAAAGCTTCCTCTTCAGAAATATTTTGTCGTGAAGTGAGTTGGATGAGTATGGTTTTGTGAGATGATCTCATATCTCCTTAGTTGTTTCCTTTTCCTCTATCCTGAATAATATATCATCCGAAAGAGACAGGTGCAGATCAGAAATGGCCAGTACATCAATTTTCTTCCACTTGTCATCTGCGATTTCCGATGGTCGAGCACTGATGGCCTCCACACAATTATCTTTGGTAAAAAATGCCTTCATCTTCAATTTCCATAACTATAATTTTGTCCCGTCAAATTTGCCAATATCAACCCTTGTTGTCATGGTTCTATCATGAACTGTTTTTTTGCAAAATAGCTCCCACTGCTTCACTCCGATCTCCTTCAACCAGTATTTTGGACAGTGCACCAACAAAGTTTCCAGGAAAGATTGGAGGGGTCACTAGCGGTCCCACTTAATACCTAATCTCCTTAGACTGTTTATCATCTTTGTGACAAAACTTTCCACACGCACTTAATCACCCAAAATACCTATTTAGAGGAATGCTCTGATAGCGAACAGTAACTACATACAGTAATAGTCTTTGTATAACACCTGCAGCACCTCAGTATAAATTAATACTGATATCAACCCAACAGCTCCCTAAGGATAATTCTTTTCGGATGTGACACATCAATCTAAGCTGCAGTCACAAAGCATACTACGAAAACCTCAACTCGGATACCACTGTTAGGAAATAGGACTCCATCAGATAGAATAATAACAACAAATAAAGGAAACTGAAAGCAGTAAATGGACACAGATATTTTACGTGGGAAACCCTCAAAGTAACTGAGGGGGCGTTTGGTTGAGGAGAAATTTTTTGAATACTAGGGAAATGTAATTGATAGGGAAATGGTTGGAAAGTGAGATAGGTAGGAAAATGTAAAAAACAGTTGTTTGGTTGGGAAAAACTTTACCGGGGAAATTATGTAACTTTTAAGAAATCTATGTTTAGTTGGAGGTAAAATATAGATAGGAAAACAAGTTGCTTTTACGAAAATAACCTCTGCTTCTCTCTCATTCTCAAACACCTTCAGTCCTCACCTTTTACGAAAATAATCT
Source organism: Gastrolobium villosum (assembly GCA_032173675.1). Taxonomy (NCBI): domain Eukaryota; kingdom Viridiplantae; phylum Streptophyta; class Magnoliopsida; order Fabales; family Fabaceae; genus Gastrolobium; species Gastrolobium villosum. The sequence continues at coordinate 71,619 of JAVKPL010015565.1, read as the reverse complement.
CTACTTCTCTGCTTCGATCCTATCTCCCCCTTCATCTAGGTCTCAGCCACGTCCACCTTTGCTTGGTTTGACAGCTTTCCTTTAGCCTCTGGTTTTGCTGATTGTTGCTGGAATGGTTTTTATATTGAGTGCTGGTGATTGCGTTACTTTGCATGCCTAAAACAAAATGGGGGATTGACTAATGTATTGGTGGATTTTAACTCCTATAACCACTAAATTAGGTTGTTGTAGACTGCACATAGTAATTTTTGTAGCGATTATAATCTGTCTATTGTGTCTTTAGCTTGTGTATCTTCTTCGGCTTTCTAGCCATGTAAAATGTAAAGAGTGTGAACTTGTTCGAAAGCTGGGATCCTATTAATTTATGCTTGCAATTTTGAATGGCACTTGCAGATTAAAATGCACCGGAGCTGTCCAGGTGAATTAGATGATGTGGTGAAGCAGTTGGAAGAAGCAACTGGTTCGGTGGCTGTTGGTCAGATTGGTCGAACTATGATTATGTACAGGCCTAGTCTCACCAAATTGAAGGCCGAAGAAAAGAAGAATGAACGTTTTCTGAAAAGAGTACTAAAATCAAAACTGGTTCGGTGGAAGCAAGGGTACGCTCGTCATCTCCTTTTTCCCTAATCTGATAATTTAGCTAGATAAGATGAAATACCACATCTCAAGTGGGTATATTTCACCAGCTATTTTGATCCAAAACAGATGCAAATTGGTTGGCTGGCAAAACGATTTAGGTAGACAAATGTTGAAAACATTTCAACCAAACAAAGGCATCCAATTATCCCACTTCTCACTTACCCATCTATCTCAACATTTCCCCCCAACCAAACACACCCTGAGGAAAAAAAATCACGGGCAAGAGTATAAAATATTTACTATGGGAACTCCTAAATTACATCCTCCCTTTTATCATAAGGAGAGAACAATTTTTATCTCTCTCTTGAACTAGGAATACTCCTCACAAAATACATTCAACATAATATTATAACAACTAATATTATAATAGGAAGAAGTAGAAGATTTAGTGTGTATATAAAGGAAGGGATGGACATTCTTTTAGAGCCTCCTTCCCACCTTCCTAAGCTTCGTGGGAACAAGCTTAGGAAGATGGGAAGGAGGCTCTAAAACAATGTCCACCTATTCATTAATATACACACCAAATCTTCTACTTCTACCAATTATAATATTATTTGTTATAATATTATATTGAGTAGAAAATATTTACTATGTGAACTCAAAAATTACAACCTCCCTTTTATCACAAGGAGAGAACAAATTTTATCTCTCTTGAACTAGGAATAATCCTCACAAAAAACACTCAATATAATATTATAACAAATAATAATATAATAGGAAGAAGTAGAAGATTTGATATGTATATAAAGGAATGAGAGGACATTCTTTTATAGCCTCCTTCCCACCTTCCTAAGCTTGTTCCCACCGATGTGGGACTTGCTTCCAACAATATGTACTTCATTGATCACAAATCTTTACCACAGAGGATCAAGAATACTTACAGCTGATTCTCAATGCGGAACACATTGCCATGAATTCTGCCTTTTGGTCCCTACAATTATGGTGGATGAAAGGTTCCTTGCCAAATACAAAATAATTTGTCCTAAATTTGAAGAAACTTCGTAGGCTTACACCCTAAGAAAAGAAAAAATGTAAATATAGTTTCTCTATATTACAATAACCCAGTCACACAAAATAAGCAAAACTTATTGTACCCTCGAGAAAGCACACTAACCTTCTCATGGTAGCTAAGTCAACCCTTCTAACATGAACATCAAACTGTGTTTGATTACGTTAACAAATACAATGACATAGCTTATGTGAGCAAAGCTCCAATCATTCTCATGAATTGAGCACTTAAGTAGCCCCAAGACAAGGAATAAATGAGCAATCTTTTGACAAGAACATTACATAGCTCCTCTATATAAATCTTCTAGTTAAACTACAATTCAAGTACATGTAATATTTGTCCTCAATAACCTTGTTGCAGAAGGAATAATAGCATATCTACGTAGGAACAGGAAAGCAATATGCTCCTAGTAGTCAGCCCCATAGAGATTTGCTTTATGCTAGTCGTCATCAATGAGATTGTCTAAAAGCATCGCAGGTATGGCAATGATCAAAATTACCGATTCCCCACACTACAAACAAATATACAATATTTTGTTGTGCCAACAAATAGAATGGAAAATTTCATCCTCATAAGACACAAAAAGAGCGTGTGTTGCAATAAGATGGCACTTACCATAGTTATGATCCCTGCGCCATAACAATCACAAGCTTTCCAATAGAAAACCAATCATTGGACGATAAAATTAAAGCTATTATATGCAATTTCAAAGAAAAAAGTGTTCCACTACTTCAGTATTTTCTTCCAACTCATGATGCAATCCTATGAAGGCTTAACGTCCCAAAACTTCTGCCTTATAGTATTTGGTAGCACTAAGCCCACACAACCTGTAAGGATCAAGCATTTACAACTAATTTGAATCATGCGCTGAAGTCAGAATAGAGACCTTGTTCCCATCAACTAATTTTCTGAACCTTAAAGCACCTTCCTGTCATATTTTGCAATAATCTACGGAACAATTTTTATCTCTCTCTTGAACTAGGAACACTCCTCACAAAATGCACTCAATATAATATTATAACAAATAATATTATAATAGGAAGAAGTAGAAGATTTGATGTGTATATAAAGGAAGGGAAGGACATTCTTTTATAGCCTCTTTCCCACCTTCCTAAGCTTGTTCCCACCGATGTGGGACTTGCTTCCAACAATATGTACTTCATTGATCACAAATCTTTACCACAAAAGATCAAGAATACTTACAGCTGATTCTCAATGCGGAACACATTGCCATGAATTCTGCCTTTTGGTCCCTACAATTATGGTGGATGAATGGTTCGTTGCCAAATACAAAATATTTTGTCCTAAATTTGAAGAAACTTTGTAGGCTTACACCCTAAGAAAAGGAAAAACGTAAATATAGTTTCTCTATATTACAATAACTGAGTCACATAAAATAAGCAAAACTTATTGTACCCTCGAGAAAGCACAGTAACCTTCTCATGGTAGTTAAGTCAACCCTTCTAGAATGAACATCAAACTGTGTTCGATTTCGTTAACAAATACAATGACATGGCTTCTGTGAGCAAAGCTCCAATCATTCTCATGAATTGAGCACTTAAGTAGCCCCAAGACAAGGAATAAATGAGCAATATTTTGACAAGTACATTACATAGCTCCTATATATAAATCTTCTAGTTAAACTACAATTGAAGTACAGGTAATATTTGTCCTCAATAACCTTGTTGCAGAAGGCATAATAGCATATCTACGTAGGCACAGGAAAGCAATATGCTCCTAGTAGTCACCCCAGAGAGATTTGCTTTACGCCAGTTGTCATCAATGAGATTGTCTAAAAGCATCGCAGGTATGGCAATAATCAAAATTACCTCGATTCCCCACACTACAAACAAATATACAATATTTTGTTGTGCCGACAAATAGAAGAGAAAATTTCATCCTCATAGGACACAAAAAGAGCACATGTTGCAATAAGATGGCTCTTACCATAGTTATGATCCTTGCGCCATAACAATCACAAGCTTTCCAATAGGAAACCAATCATTGGACGATAAAATTAAAGCAAATATATGCCATTTCAAAAAAGAAAGTGTTCCACTACTTCAGTATTTTCTTCCAACTCCTGATGCAATCCTATGAAGGCTTAACGTCCCACAACTTCTGCCTTATAATATTTGGTAGTAGCACTAAGCCCACACAACCTGTAAGGATCAAGCATTTACAACTAATTTGAAACATGCCCTGAAGTCAGAATATAGACCTTGTTCTAATCAACTAATTTTCTGAACCTTAAAGCACCTTCCTGTCATATTTTGCAACAATCTGCGGAACAATTTTCATTTTTCTCTTGAACTAGGAATACTTCTCACAAAATACACTCAATATAATATTATAACATAATATTATAATAGGAAGAAGTAGAAGATTTGATGTGTATATAAAGGAATGGGAGGACATTCTTCTATAGCCTCCTTCCCACCTTCCTAAGCTTGTTCCCATCGATGTGGGACTTGCTTCCAACAAGATGTACTTCATTAATCACAAATTTTTACCACAGAAAATCAAGAATACTTACAATTGATTCTCAACGCGAAACACATTGCCATGAATTCTACCTTTTTGGTCCCTACAATTATGGTGGATGAATGGTTCCTTGCCAAATACAAAATGGTTTGTCCTAAATTTGAAGAAACTTTGTAGGCTTACACCCTAAAAAAAGGAAGACTGTAAATATAGTTTTTCTATATGACAACAACCCAGTCACACAAAATAAGCAAAACTTATTGTACCCTCGAGAAAGCACAGTAACTTTCTCATGGTAGTTAAGTCAACCCTTCTTACATGAACATCAAACTGTGTTCGATTTCGTTAACAAATACAATGACATAGCTTCTGTGAGCAAAGCTCCAATCATTCTCATGAATTGAGCACTTAAGTAGCCCCAAGACAAGGAATAAATGAGCAATATTTTGACAAGTACATTACATAGCTTCTGTATATAAACCTTCTAGTTAAACTACAATTGAAGTACAGGTAATAATTGTCATCAATAACCTTGTTGCAGAAGGCATAATAGCATATCTACGTAGGCACAGGAAAGCAATATGCTCCTAGTAGTCAGCCCTAGAGAGATTTGCTTTACGCCAGTCGTCATCAATGAGATTGTCTAAAAGCATTGCAGGTATGACAATGATCAAAATTACCTCGATTCCCCACACTACAAACAAATATACAATATTTTTGGTGTGCCAACAAATAGAAGAAAAAATTTCAGCATCATAGGACACAAAAAGAGCGCGTGTTGCAATAAGATGGCTCTTACCATAGTTATGATCATTGCGCCATAACAATCACAAGCTTTCCAATAGAAAACCAATCATTGGACGATAAAAATAAAGCAATTATATGCAATTTCAAAGAAGAAAGTGTTCCACTATTTCAGTATTTTCTTCCAACTCCTGATGCAATCCTATGAAGGTTTAACGGCCCAAAACTTCTGCCTTATAATATTTGGTAGCACTAAACCCACACAACCTGTAAGGATCAAGCATTTACAACTAATTTGAAACATGCCCTGAAGTCAGAATAGAGACCTTGTCCCAATCAACTAATTTTCTGAACCTTAAACCACCTTCCTGTCATATTTTGCAACAATCTGCGGAACTGACATCAACTACATCAACATCACCTTTCTCCCAAATTAGTTGGGTCACAATCTGCACAACTGACATTCTCTAAATTTGCTCTGCTGATTTCTATATCCATCTTGCGCTCCAAATTTACACCCCAATCCCAACTGGACAGAGCTCTTAGCAGAGGAAGAAGATTGCTAAGCTGCAATCACATCATGCAGTCTCTTCCCCATCAATTCGAAATTCAGTTTTGAGATGGTGTGTACAATAACTGCAAGTTTACTTGACTAAATAACATGAACCTTGGGATTGAGCTTCATACAAATAATAAACCGCAGGCTTTGCTGTTGAAAGCATAACACTCTTTGTTAGCTGGCTTGATTTATGTCACCTACAGGTAAAAATATGATAGATAAGCACCAATTTTTTCAAAATTTTCCAGCCCATAGTCCAACACTCAAGGCATTGCATGTGTTTTGAGTAAAATGCTGTGCTCCTAGCCTCCTGCTAAAGCATTCACAACAAAGCTCGCAAGAAACAGGGTTAACCCCACTCAAGCCACATACTTTTAAGCTGTTCATTCTCTTCTAATCAGTTAGTCAAAACGGAAAACAACTTGGAAGCTAATGGGTGTTCCAAGCTTATTTCAGTAAGGAGTTGTCCTCCTCAGATTGATTAATCTTCGCCCGGAAACTAAGAAGCTCATCTGAGTTTTTCATTCAACAATACGCCCAACTGCAACCAGGAACCTTTTGAACATGCTTATCTCTCATCAACTCTCTCACATGTGCTGATCCTTCCCAGTCCTCAGAAGTTGCAAGTATGTTAGATAATTGTATATAAGCACCTGGATTTTCAGGTTCAAGCTGAATAATTTGCTCTGCAGCCATCTTGCCAATAGCCTTATTTCCATGAGCTATGCAGCCTCTCAATACTGACAACCACATGTTTGCATCAGCCTGAAAAGGCATCTCTTCAATAAGATTCATTGCTTCCCCGAAGCAACCAGCTCGGGCAAAAAGGTCAACCATGCAAGAGTAATGTTCAATCCCTGGACTAATACTATAGTTATGCTTCATAGTATGGAACAAATTTCTTCCTTCTTCAACCAGACCACTATGATCACAGGCTGAAAGAACCCCAGTAAAAGTAATAGCAGAAGGCCTCACACCACTATACATCATTTCAGTAAAGAGGGTCAGTGCTTCAATTCCATATCCATTTGTGGCATATCCCATCAACATTGTATTCCATGAGACTTCATCAGTTTTTATCATTCCATCAAATACTTTACGCCCTATGTCAACAAAACCACATTTACAATAAAAGTCAACAAGGGAGGTAGAAATGATTTGGTCTGATTCAAGCCCAATGGTGATAGCTTTACCAAATACCTGCTCACCAAGTTCAAGGGATGATTTACTGGCACAAGTACTGATAACACTGGCAAAGCTAAACTTGTCCATTTTTAAGCCCAGCTTATTCATCTTACAAAAAATATCTAATGCTTCACTTGGACACGCATTCTGAGTGAGACCCACTAAGATTGAATTCCATGAAATTAAGGTTTTACTAGGCATTGTGTTAAAAACCCATTTTGCATCTTCGATTCTTCCGCAATTAGCAAACACAGTGATCATAGTATTAAGCAAAATCGTATCATAAACTTTGAGCTCACTAAACAACTTGCAGGCTTCATCAGGTCTTTGACATTTGGAGTAGGCATCAAGCAAAGCACTAGCAACCACGATGTCATGAATTACCCCAGTTTTACAAGCATAGGCATGAATTTGATTAACAAGTTCAATAATGAGTAAGCCACTGCCAGCACTCAAAATGTTTGCAACCACAGATATATCTCCCCGGACACCGTTCCTCCGCATTTTAATGAAAAGAGCCAGTGCTTCCATTTCCTCACCATTGGATACATAACCTGCAATAATTGAATTCCACAGCACAGCACATGGATCAACCTTGCTATCAAAAATCCTTCTTGCCTCTCTCATTCTGCCAGCATTTGCATAACCTGATATCAAAGCTGATAGAGAGAACTCATCCACTTCCTTCACAAAACTCACAACGCGAGCAGCACTATCCAAATCACCACACTTCCCATACAAATTAATCAGGGAGCTACACAAGACCTTGTCAAGTCCCAGATCATCAATGAAAACACGCGCATGGACTTGTTTCCCACAGTTGAGAGCCAACAAGTCAGCACAAGCCCCAAGAGCAGTTGCCAGCACAAATGCATCGCGGTACACCATTTCAAAAGGATCCAAACTCATGGTCTTAAAAAGCAACAATGCTTTCCCGGGATCCCCATTACGAGAATAACCATGAATCATGGAATTCCAGACGAGCTCGTTCTTTCTGGGCATGGCACTGAACAGAGAATGAGCCACTTGAAGGTCTCCAGACTTGGCAAATGCTGAGACAACCATGTTCCAGGAGTAGTGGTTCTTGTGAGGCATGGCATGGAACAAGTGCAATGACTTGTCCATGTGACCTGAGTTAAAGTAGGCCTCCATGAGGGTGGTCCATGAGAAAGGGTTTGTGTGGGGCATTTCGTCGAACAAGTGGGATGCATCATGGAGAGAGCCACACCTGCAGTATAGCTGGAGAAGGCTGTTGGCGATGGTAAGTGAGGAATTCAGAATACCAGTTTTGAGGAAGGGGACATGAAGTTGTCTACCTTCACCAATCGAGTAATGAAGCGTGCGAGCCAAGCCATGTAAGTCCAAACCCATTCTCTATCCCTCCAACTATTCTCAATTATGTATTTATATATGTGTGTATATATACCTTGCGTCAAAGTGTAGGACGAATAAATAATATAAGCTCAGTTGCTGCTTTAAGGAAATTGAATAGGTAGCGATTGTCGATCTTTTTCTATATCATTTTGCTAAGAGTTTAAAGTTTTAATGTCGTGAGAATATATCTTCAATCTTTTTCTATATCATTTTGCTAGGATTTTAAAGTCTTAATGTCGTAGCTTGTCCGAAACTCGCAAAGTGATAAACCTATTAAAATATCTCCAAAGAAAAATAGTGTACGACATTATTTTGAAATTACAGTATATAATTTGAGATTGAATATTCTAATTAATATGTGAGAGAATTTTAAGAATATAATAGTATATCAATTATGATAGGGAATGAGAAAGAAAAAATATAAATATAAAAAATTATAAAATTATCATTAATTTAATTATTAATGATTAAGACATAGTCATAATAAATAACACATGATATGGATCCATTTTCATATAATTTTATCTCCAGACTATCGCCTTATTATTATTCATTTAGCTCTTCATTAATGTTTTAAAAATTAAACTCGTAAGATCCCTGTCTTACAGTGCATTTAGTTAAATCGATTAAATTTACAATTAAAAGGTAAATATAATCAGTTCACAATCCAACTGTTAACGTTCAGGGTGACTTAAAACATTATTTTTACTGCATTTACTATATATTGGTCAACTAAATATAAACATTATATTAATCAATGTCTTAATAGAATAAAAATTTATGTCAATATAAAAAAATGGTCCTTATTCTCTAATTTCACATTATAAAAGTGTAATAAAAAATGTCAATTTAATGAGGTTATAATAAAACTTTCTTAATTATTTATATATAAACTATGTTTCTATTATATTACCAATATATATATATATATATGTGTGTGTGTGTGTGTGTGTGTGTGTGTGTGTGTGTTTCTATTATAAAACAAGAAATTAAAATTTGAGGAAAGAGTTTTTTTTTTTTTTAATTTATAGCTAATTAATATAAATATTTATTATTGAAAATTCAATTGAGGATGGAAAAGGATAACAAGAAAAATGAAATAAAGACACGTAACACAAGATGAGAAAATACGTGATGAATTAAAAATTTGTTATATAGTTATGGATTATAGTATACTGGGAGTGTTTTCAATTCTTAATTTACTCTTCTTTTGAAAAAGATACTGCCAATTCTTAATTTTTCTTTTTTCAAATTGTAAATTAATATTATTTTGAATTAACGAAAAGTACAAATAAATAATTATGAATGACAATAACCTTCAAATTTGATTCATTTACATATTGAAGTTTGAAAAGTTGCATATGACTCTTGATTTGAGTTTCAAATACATTTTTTTCAATCAGTCAAAAAATGAAATAGTGTAAGTGAATGAGGATAACAAAAAACAATAATAAAAATAAATAAATAAACTCTCCTTGCCGCTTGGAAGAACGGAGAATGGGAATCTGTTGAGTACAATATTTGTTTTTAAAGGCGCATTAACCATTGACTGTGCTTCAAATTCAGCAAATGAACACCACAAAAATAAGCCAAACAATTAATTCTCAACTTTCTGCTTATATATTTTGCTGAGAATCCCAACATATAGTTAAATATGGCCCTACTTGGGTAAAATTGATTGAGGCAGCCATCATACTTCACCATGCCATCTGCCAAGACTCATATGATCCTTTGCATTTTCTACCAAATTATTCCATTACGTTCTATAATTACAGTTCCAACCAGTCATAACTTCATCAGAACTCAAATCCCAAAATGCAGAAACTGCTTCCTTCTGCAATTTATTCTCCAAACAAGATTCAAGCTATTTCCAAAGATGACAATTATCTTAAAATGCTTTACTATCGTATGATTTGCTCAAATCAATCTTAAACTCCAAGCATGCTAATTGTCCCATAAAGCCATTATCAATTGGCAATATTCTGCTAAAAATGTAGTTTATCCTTTCTCTTTGCATGTGCTTGTAATGTGAAAAATAGATTTTTCCTTGTACACTATAAAACCCGCTACTTCCATTTGGATAAGATCTTTTTTCTTTATTCTGGTTGCAGGATAAGACAACATGATCCTTTTCTTTCAGCTAAACCAGAAAATGTCCTGCTCACTGCAATTGCATTTACTAGTCGTCCTGTATCAGCACATCAAGGTATTTATCTGATTATCATCATTACTGACAGGATCTTGATAGTCATATTCCATTGCATATACTTGCAGTCTGACTTCTTGCTCTTTTGCCAGAAACAAAGATCAGTTCCCTGTTATAATGCACGCACGCTGCAAGCTGAAATTAATTAATGTTTAAATTCATTAATTTTTTCTGTAATCCATTCTCCCAATCTTGGGCAGTCATTTTTATGACAAGCATCAAGAGCTCTTGTCAACATTGGAATAGTGGGCTGTATTGTCATTGTCTTCATAAAATTCTCGAGCTTATCCATGTATCCATGCCGACTGTAGAGTTCAATCATGCAGTCATAATGCTCCGGCCGAGGCAGGACACAGTATTCATTGCTCATTGACTTAAAGCATTCCTCGCCAAACTCTACAAGGCCTTCTTCAACACAAGCAAGCAGAATGCCCTGAAAGGTCACATGGTCTGGTTTGATGCCTTCTGCTAGCATTATCCCAAAAAGTTCAAGTCCCTCTTTACCTCTATGATTGTGACAACCTCGCAAAATTATGGTATTCCAAATAATCACATCCCTAGTAACTGCCCCCTTCAGAACCTCAATAGCATACTCAAGACAACGGCATTTAGAGTACATGTAAACCAAAGCAGTTCTGATTATAGTATCTATCTGAAATCCATGTCTAATGATGAATGCATGAATTTGTTTGCCAAGGTGAAGAGCAAAGGTATTTGCACATGCTGCCAGAAGGGTTCCAAATGTATACTTGGTTGGTTTTGTCTCCCACTGCATCTCTGAAAACATTGTTAGTGCTTGTTCACTTAAATGATGATGACCATAGCTAGCCAATAAAGCATTCCAAGAAACCCTGTCACGCCAATTACTCATCTGGTTAAACCAAACTCTGGCGCTGTTCAAGTTCCCGCATTTACCATACATGTCAAGAAGGGCATTGCTAACCATAAGGTTCAAGTGGAAACCATGTCGATAGATATAGCCATGAACCCGTTTCCCCATTTCGTGATCTGAAAGGCCTGCCGACACATTTAGCATCAAACAAAGAGTGACATGATCTACGTCTTTAATTGTATCAAGCATCAGATATACAAAATCTAATGCCTCCGACCATTGGAAGAATCGTGTATACCCCGCCAACATTGCATTCCATGAGATCACATTACGTTCAGGCATCTCATCAAAAAGATTTCTTGCCTCCCAAGTTTTCCCACTCATAGCATACCCTGACACAATGGAAGTCCAAGACACCAAATCGTTCAAAGCAATCTGATTAAAAACCAGAGAACCATCCTCCAGTTTACCACACTTGACATACATGTTGATAAGCGAACTTGTAACAACATTATCCTCTTGGAGACCCAGCTTCACAACAACCCCATGAATTTGCATCCCCTCCTCGAGTGCAGACATACTTGAACAAGCAACAAGAGCATTCGAGAATGTGAAATTCAAAGGCCTAACCTTAGCCAAAAACATCCGCGAGAACATGAAAACCGATTCCTTTGCATCACCAACATCAAGATACCGCCTCACAATTACATTCCAAGTGACAGCATTTGGATGTGGAATCTCATGAAACATCTTCCGGGCATCATACATAACCCCGCATTTCGCATAAACATCAACAAGGGAACTCTCGAGGATCACATTTCCACAAAAACCAAACTTTGTCACAAGCCCATGAACCTGCCTGGAGAGAAGAAGCTGAGAAGCAGCAGCACAAGAGGCAAGAACGCTAGCAAAGGTGACTTCATTGGCGCAAAAACCGGACCTATTCATACACAGGAACAGAGAAAGAGCCTCATCTGGGTAACCCATTTGAGAATAAGCAGTAATCAAGGCGTTCCAAGAGCCCCCATCTCGTTGGGGCATTTCGTCGAACAGTTCTCTGGCATCGCGAAGAGAAGAACATTTGCCGTAGGCCTCAATGGCGCGGTTGAGAAGGAAGGTGGGTGGGTTGGGGGAGAAGGTGAGCAAGTGGGACTCTACCTTGCGAGCCTCCACGATGGCGCGGTGGAAGGAGCAGAGACGGAAAAGGTGGGCGTAGAAAGAGAAAGGGAAGGGTTCTGGGAAGGCGAAGAGAATCGACACTGCTCTTCTGACCCGACCAGCTTCGAGGAAACTGAGGATTTTTTTAATCACAGCCTCGGTGGTTGTGGTGGCGGGTGAGTGTGGCTTCAGATTTCGCTTGTGGCTGTGGAGGAATTGGTTCAGTACAGAAGCTGCACTCACACCCATACAATGATAGAAAGAACAGGACACACTCTTTCCCTCGGTGTTTTTACATTTTATTGTTGGTACTGAAAAAACAAAATACAGTTATTGAGAAAAGGCTTAGTTATTTAATTAAAAAGCAATAAGTAATATATTTGTTTACGGGAGGGAAATTTACTTGTTTATGTTTTATTATCAAAAAATTAATTATTACTTAACGGTTATATTTATTTTCATTTTTATTTTCCCAAATTTAATACTTTATATTTATTTTCATAATGGTATATTTTCTATTTAATGTTTTCACTTTAATATGGGGAATTTTATTAAATAAATATAACCATTGGATGATAATAACGGTGAGATTATTTTTATAAATTAATTTTATACTTACAGTTTATTTTTATTTATAACTCTTATAATTATATTTTAATCGTAAATTTTTATTAATTAATGATTATTATTTTTATAAATTAAATTTATTAATTAATTATTAATTCATAATAAATAATAATTGTTGATTGACGAAAATAAACGGTTAAGATATAATTATAAAAGATTATAAATAAAAATATATTATAAGTATAACTTCCCTATATAAAAAAAGGAAAGGTTATACTTACTACCTATTTTTCTTATTATTTTTTGTTAAAATTGTAAAAAATAATTTATTGCAAATTAATAATTAATTAATAATTATGATCTCATAAATTACAACCGTTGATAAAAATCTTTTTGGTAATAAGTATAAAAAATTATATAGTATTCCCATAAAAAGAACACTGAGAAGTACAAAACCGTTTTATTTTTCTCTTATGATTCTGTTTTAGTTACTAAAGAACCTTTTTTTTTTTTTTTTTTTCAGTTTACTCGTATACTTATATTATCCCTCTCCTTATTTGTTAATAATGTTTCGTAACATATTACAAAATACGTCGCTCTATCAAATGACCACTTTTATTTTGACAAGTCTTAAAAAAAACTCTTTAAAATGTTATTGTCTCCAATAAAGTAATAATAAACAATTAAAATAATCAATCAGAGTTGTATTTGTTATATTCCCTTATGGATGTTGTTCCAACCTCTCTCGATGCTCTGTGAAATCCAATGTCAGGAAAAAAATATGTATAGATGGATAATATAAACAAGATTAATATAAATGTTATTACACGAGAACCAGTTATTGATTGGAGTATTGGATCACTACGTTATTGATTTAACGAGTGGATTACTAGTTAGAAGTATTTAAATTTATATTCTATACTTAAAATTCTTTCATAATAAATTTTATATTGTCTAGCAAATCTATAACAATATTTATCCAAATTTATGTTTTTCAATTTAACAAATATACAGAATCTAGTTTTGCTAAGTGTTTTCATGTGTGGTTTTTTGTAAAACCAGTATATCACCATCTTCAACCTATTTCCAACCAATATACCCTTTATTGCAACAGAGATGATGAGCAAGATTTGTGTGTGTGGTCATAAATATAGAAGTCTTATATCTCTGTAATTTATTTTTTCAAAATTTAATTCCCTCTTCAGCATGTACGCACAGGATTTCTCATTTTTCTAATTCATAAAAAAAAATTTATACCCTTTGGTTCGATTTTCTTTCAAATTGGATTGCAGTTCTCTCTTGGCTATTGCAAAACAATATATCAAACTTACCGCATTTTCCTTTTCATCAGATTTTATCCTTGACACATTTACTTTCCATTTTTGCTTTTTTGTGTGATTGATATACAAAAGTGTGAATTGAAAATGATATATTAAATTTAGAGATTTTGCTATTGGTCATTACTTAAAATATGATATAATTTCACTTTTTTTTCTTGAAAAAAGTTCTATAATATGAAGAGGCAATTTGAAACTTTTGGAGAAGCCATTTTAGAGGTTGTTGGTCTGCAAAATTCTTACTATTCTCGTGCCTGATGTTTTGTGTTGGTTTTCGGAGTTGTGTTCATGGCCATTTTCTTTTGTTTCTTCAACTGGTAGTGATAATTTGAAAGGGTATAATGCAAAGAATGCCAGAGCAATAATCCTTTTTATACTTGTAATTTGACAGATGTGGGGTTTTTTTATAATTTAAAATCAGGGTTATTTTAGTAATTTAAGATTGTTTTCCCATATATATCTGACCTCCAACCAAACATAATTTCCAAAATTTACAATTTTCCCAGTAAAATTTTTACCCGTCAAACAACTTTTTTTAATATTTTCCTATCTATTTCACTTTAATCTATTTCTTACCATTTAACTCAACACATTATTAGTATTCCAATATAAAAATTTATATATATATATATTTTTATATATATTTTATTATTAATGCTACATAAAAGTAGATTATAATTATGTAACAAAAAGTTGTTATTGAAAAAAATTTATAGGAAAAATTGGATAACTTTTGTAAAGTCTATGTTTGGCTGTGAGTAACATATAGATGGGAAAATACGTGCGAGTTTACAAAATTAACCCTAATTTTATTAATTTTTGAATGAAGAGGAAGACACCCGTTACAAGGGGTATGCCGGTATATATATATAATATACATATATAAATATGGAGGTATTTCCGCATATACCACCTAATATATATATAATTTGGCCGGAAAGTTAAATACATAGATAAATGTAATAGCTGCAATCACAATTATTTATCATAAGTCAGCAAACCCAACACACCAAATGAAGGTTTCTTACTTTCCCACTCCTGGTTTATCTATGGTTATGTTGAGAATCCTAGAACCAAAAAGCCCTATTTCTTATCATGTCGTGTCAACACACATAATAAGTAGCATATATATATATATATATATATATAGGCAATTCACATTGTATTAATAAATCTTACACCACATTTTGATATTGATTTTTTAATCTAACGCTTAAGATTCATTATCTCCACTTCAACATTTTTAATTTACGTAAATAAACCGTTGGATATATATATATATATATATATATATATATATATATATATATATATATATATATATATATATATATATATATATATATATATATATATATATATATATATATATATATTAGGGTTGACAGATTATTCATATCAATTTATATCGTGTTAACTCATATAATAAGCGATGTACTATCAATTTACTATTTATTTGTATCGTATTATATCAACTCATAAAATAAGTGGGTTATCTTTGTGTCAAAAAGATTTTAACCTAATTTTAAATTTGTTGTGTTCACATCGTATTGTATCGACCCAAATTGTCATCCATAAAAAAATGGTTATACGCACAGACTATGAAACACCGACACTTCAAACATCCTGACGTGTCGTGTCCGACACTTCCCAACACTCTCCGACACTTTCCAACACTCCAATACTTGTTGCAAAGATTCAAAAAAGGTTCAAATGTTACATTGTGTTGCATTTTGAGTTCCAACTATTAGATCTGGATTACGATTATTATTCCATTGAGTTTAATATAAACATTTGAGATATCTTATATCTTTTTTGCAAAATAATGGGTATTATAAGTTTAATTATTTTTTTCTTAAATTATTGAATATTAAATATAATATACACTACATAAATTAAAAATATTATATAATATCAAAATATATCCTAATATGTCAAAAATTAATCTTTTAAAATTAATATACCATAGTATCGTGTCATACCATATTCTGTATTCCGTGTCAGGTGCAACATAGTGCAGAGACAACCGTATGTAGAAACGGAGGGCGGCGGGAATCAAAACAATTATAATGAATTTTTGTACGAAGTATATAACAAAGTTTGACCCTGGAAATATCATTCACGGTCTCACGTGGTGTAATTTGATCTCCACCTACCGATGCTCCAAGGTATTTGTCATATATTTGTCTTTTCTATTTTATTCATTCTTGTATAGAAATTTTCTCTAAATCTCTACCTTTTTTTACTTTTAGTATAGTATGTGCACGTACTCCCGCAACATTAAAGACGTGTTGCTTCATCAAATGGTGATAAATTGGTGCATGAAAATTGAATAGATGATAAAAGAATCTTGATTCGATTTATATCAGTATTATTTTTAGGAGACATAAAATTTTAATTTCTAACAACCTCAAATTCAAAATTAATTCCGTAGCCTACTAAAAAAAAACAAAAATTTATGAAAACATTTAAAAAATCCTACTAATCTCAAAAAAATAATTAAAATTGGTAAAAAGAAAAATGTGCTGCTTCCCTTGACATCCCTTTGACCAAGCAATTGATATACGCAAAAGTCACTATATGGCATACGTGTTAATATAAAAATTTATGTGTCATGTCCGACATTTAAGACGCGATATAGAAATTCAAAAAAAGGTTCAACAGTTGTGTTGCATTGAAAAAAAAAAAAATTTTAGTTCCGCAACTATTAATTCGTTGGATTACACGATTTTCCATCTTATTGAGTTTAATATAAATATGTGTGTATATTGGTGATTGTGGCAAAATTGATAATTAGTTTCATTTTTTTGTTAAATTATTGAATATTAAATATAATATAAACTACATAAATTAAAAATATTATTTAATATCAAACCCAAAAGTATAGAAGAAATAGAATTTATTTTATATTTTGAATAATATTGTGTTGTGTCGTGTTTGCGTGTTTATTTTCTATTTTTAATATGTCACTATATGGCTTACGTGTTAATATAAATATGTGGATCACTATATAGATCACTAATCATGTGAATCAAATGGTAGAAATTATTGAACTTAATTAATAGTCTCAAATTTAAGTTATGTATGCAGCTGCATTAAAATTTAATAGGGAAACAAAATATGTTTTATTTAAACTTTTTGACATAAGTAAATTAAAAATAAAATAATATATTTAATTATAATGAAATGATGTATTTAAAACTATAAAAAGTTTTAACAAATTTGTTAAGATAGTTTATTTAATAAAATATAATATCACGTATGTAAATTATTAATTATGTTATAAATTTTGGTTAGTAGTTAGACGATGTTAAGATTTAATTTCTTAATTAAAAAATTAAAGATTTTTTTTGGTGGGCAAAAATTAAAGATTTAATTTTTAAAGAATTATTAGAAAATTGAAGTCACACTTTCAACATATTGGAAAGATAAAAATACAATTAAACCTAGTCTAAAAAGATATATTTAAAAAGAGGAATTTAGAGAAATAGAAAATCAAAGGTTAATTTTTATTTTTAAATATATACACTATAAAAAAAATAACAAGATAATCTTGTTATTTTATTAATCTCATTTAATTTTTTAAATAAGAAAAATAATTACTTAACATGAAAAATTAATCTTCCACGCTCGCCATCTCTCCGAACTCAAGCATCGAATCCTAAAGAGAAAAAATATCCTATATGCTAATTAATATGATCATTTCATGTGAGTCAATCATAACCATACACGGGTAAATGATTGGTGATAAGGGAGGAGAGAAAAAAATATAAAGATAGAAAGTTACACAATCATTACCGTCGATTTAATTATTTATGATTAATATATCCCACATGATATGATCATGTTAAATTACACATGAAAGGATACATTTCCGCAAAACTATGAGTTAAATATGCATTAAAAAAAAAACGAAGCCTTGAACAACACCGTCCCTATAAAAAAGAATACAAGATATACAAACAGAGTGGTGAAGCAACACATGTACATCTAACCCACAACAAGTAAGTCCTCCGAACTTGGCTGTATACTTTGCACATAACCACAGTTTGACATATGTATTCGCCAGCAGTCTTGCGCCACTCGTGCATATGGAGAATAATATATATATATATTTTGCGCATTCAACTTCTAAATAATTAAGAGATGTTTTGACTTGGTGAAATGCCCTTCTAGATGAGTTGCAACATTTTCTTGACATGTCATGTTTAGTATTATTTGGGTACCAGATTTCTTGGTAATTGTCTGATTCTGTTTGTTTGCAGTAATTTGACGAATAAAATAAAACAATCGCAAGCATTTCAATAATTCATTCGTAATATATTCTCCCGAGTAATCCGGTGGTCTTCACGTACGCTTTTATTGATCTATACAGATGTAGCTTGAGACATCCGTAAGATAGTTATCTACTTTCATATAGTCTACGAGTCACATTTTTTATTTATTTATTTATCTATAACAGACTATAAAATAGAATGTTTGAAATGAGGAACAAGTTGTTACTTCTAGAAAGCAAGAAAATAAAAGAGAAAAGATTATTCACACAAATTTTGTAATGTTTAACTTGGCAGTCACCACATGTCATTGAAAGTTACATTCTTTAACAAGAAAATGCATCATCACATCTTTTACTATATATATATATATATATATATATATATATATATATATATATATATATATATATATATATATATATATATATATATATATGGGTTTGTTTTTTCTAAAGTTACTTTAGATAACTTTATCTAATGTTCATCGAAACGAGTCGTTTTGATACGGAAATTATGGTGTTTTTGTAATTTTAATTTATTTCAGGGCTATAATAGTCTTTATCATTCTATTTTTTTAATTTTTCAACCCAAAATAACGTCGTTTTGATGAACATTAGACAAAGTTGTCTAAAATAACATCGGAAACTATTTTCCCTATATATATGTGTAGGGATTTACATTTCTGCAGCTGTTGTACGTGCAGCAATCAAATACTTGTCATATATATATATGAAAGCATTAAATGCTTGAAATTATAACCATATAAAAGATGAAATCATTAAATGAGGGGAATCATAACCATACATCTGTAGTTACTGTACGTATATATATAGCTAAAGTATTAGCTGCGAGATTTAGAAAATATTGATAAATCCTCGCCTGTGGTCTTGCTACAGTATACATTATATACAAGTTGGGCAATAATTTCGTGCTAATTCCTCGTAATGATATCTTAATTCATTTTTTTTGCTGTCAATATAAATAAGTTATCACATTATTGAACTTAAAATGATGTCGTTTTGTGACGAAAATCAAGATATTTTTATAATTATAATTTATTTCAGGATTATAATAATTTTTCTTATTATAATTTTTTAATCCAAATATCTTGTCTATATTTACGGTAGAAATATTAAAACCTTGTTTTATATATAATTACTGTTTTAGCTGTGCGTACCACGAAAATATTTTGTATAAAATAATATTATGAAGAAGATTATTTTGGAAAAAAATATGGAATTGAATCTAAAATGTTTAATTAATTAATTTAGTTTGTCCGATTATCATGAATATTACAAAATAAGAATACTTAATACATACATTTAAATATAATAAATAAGTAATTGTGACTGAATGATAAATTTAAATATTCTTTTAGAAAGTAAGTAGAAAGCATTAAATATAATTTTCATTAATTAAATTAATAGCATTAAATGCAAACATAAATTAATTCGTTCAAGTAATATTTTGATTAATAAAATAAAATAAAAATTAAAACTCAATCAAACAAATAAAATAAAATTATGAGCAATAATTTATATTAAAGGTTTTAACAGATATGGTTAGTTTGGATGTATGGAATAAAACAGAATCAAACCAATCAAATTTACGTGCTTCTTTTTTGTTCAATTTATATTTATGATTGTATTTTTTTTACAGTCAACCCAATCATTGATTGGGATTTAAGAAAAAAAAATGTAAGGTATTTTAAATTTTTTTCTTTTCTCTTATATTATGAATTTTATTAAAATATTTTATATTTTTTTTCCAAACTCCAAAACATATTGTTTTCAAATTGCAGAACATAACATTATTTTTTATTGCAAGAAAAATATTAACCCCTTTATTAAATACGGAAATCGGGTTTTCTTTTTATAAGACGTGAAAATTATAAATTAAATAAATGTAATATAAATAACTCCTCACATGCTATCACATGACTCATATTAATTCGATTCACTGTTGAATTTGAACAGATAGGTTTACATAATATTTTTTTTGAACATGTCATGTGTAATTTAATTTCTCTAATAAGTACTTTTTATTTTTTTTTAATATTCCTAAATATTATTTATATCCAGTTACTTGGTTTTTGTTTTTAGTAAAATAAGGAGACAAAGGAAAATATTTAAAAATGGTAGAAAACTTTGAGTAATGGAAGACGTAACATTTCAATATTCTAATTGAGATGTAGGGTCCAGATATTTTGTGAAAATGACGGGATCAATATTGTATGAGCTGGATGACATAACGTAATAAGAACGAATGAGGAAAAATATTTATCTCTGTTTTCGTTTTGAGCTCACTGAAGATAACTTTATCTTTGGATAAATAATTTATATAATTCTGCCTTTATTTAATGGGTTTTATAATTCTCATGTTGTAGAGATAAAAAACATGTGGGACTCATGTGTAAGAAAAATTATATGTAGGATCCATGTCAGCACGAAAATCGAAGGGTGTATAGGAAAAATTAAATTCTCATATTAAATGAGAATTATAAAACCCTTGTTTAATTGCTTATTTTAAACAAAACCTTAAAGCCACCAAGCTAAATTCTATCAACTCGATTTTAATCTATCAACTCGATTTTAATCTCGGGGTTGATGATTTTACCAATTTTGGTAAATTGAGCAGGCTCATCCTCTAGGATAAGATCTTCCAATTCACCATCTAGCTCAGGTCTTGGAATAATAGTTTCTTCTCTCATGTCCAACTGAACCATTTTAACTAACTTGCTTGAGTGTTGAGAGGTTATCGGCATCCTAGCTCTATCTCCCGGACGAATCTGGGGTGGACTTAAATCTCCACCTTCATTTTCTTTGACACCTTAAGAAAACATCGTCGAGACTCTTTTTGATCCCGCTAAATAGTGATTACCTCATTTTTGTTGCTCACCATCTTCAGCTTTTAATGTTTTATGGAAACCAGCATGTCCTACGTATGCAGGGTTTGTCTTCCTAGGATTACATTATATGGAGAGGGAAACCCAGCTACAATGAACCTTACCCGTTTTGATTTGAATGCACCTTTTGTTCCCAGAGTCAATCTGAGGTCTATACACCCCTTAGGGGATGTATTTTCCCCGTTAAAGGCTATCAGAGTAGTTTTACACGACTTAAGATCTACTCCATCTAAGTTTATTCTTTTAAAAGCATCCGAAAAGATGATATCTGCACAACTGTCGGTATCAACAAAAATCTTTTTAACATGGCAACTCACAGGGTTCCTATAATAACCTGGTTGTCTTCATGTCCTGGTAGTGCACCTTGCATATCTTCTTTGGTGAAATATAGCAGAGAATGATCCGATTTTCTGGGATTTTCCTTGAACTTTATTTGACTGAAAGCACCTCTCTGAGATACTTTCTTCTTGCACTCACAGTATCTCCACCTCCACCAAGAGCTCCATTGATTACATTGTTGTCAAACTCGGCTTTTGGGAATTCATCGTCATTGAAGTCCTTTTTCTTATCTTTATCTTCTTTCTTTTTGTTCTCAGCGGTCGGGCTCTTATTTCTACTTCGGCCCCTGATTTTTCTCTTGTTATTTTTCATCCCTGTGTCTTCACATATTGGCTCAACTTTCCATCTCTGAGGTCCCAGCATTGATCAGTAATATGCCTAGGTTCATTATGAAATGCACATAACCTGAACTGATCCAAGCCTCCTTTGTTGAATATAGGATGTGGTCGTTCTGCTTTCTTCATCTCAGTCATTGTCACTTCTCTCCATATCTGAGACCATGGTACATTTAATGGGGTATATCTTTCATACCTCCCTACCTGGAATCTGTCATCCGAGTTTCTTCCACAGAAATATTTCTTTTTGCTATTTGCTCGTTCTTTTTCCTTTGGAGCTAAACTTTTCCTCTTGGTGCTCATCGTCCTATTTTCTTCTCCTGATGCATTTGCTATCTTCATTTGCTCAAGCTCTAAGTATTTCTTTTACCGAGTTTTGAATATTTATAACGTTTTCATAGGATCCTTGTATATTGATTTTGCCAATCGAGATGCACCATCCTAGTCGGTCATAATTAAATTTACGTAGACATTTTCTTATAAACCTGGAATTTGTAATGCGACATCTTTGTATCAGTTCAGATATTTCAAGAGTCTCTCCAGATTGTTACTGAATTTTTCCGAGTGCAAACTCGGATTTCAAATTTTTTACTTGTTGCAAAGTTCAGTATGAACTTCTCTCCAAAATCTTCAAAGCATCCAATAAAATTAGCAGGCAGGGTTGAGAACCATGTTTGTGCAGCTTCAGTCAGGGTTGTAGCAAATATCTGGTATATGATAGCTTATCAATCCCCCTAATATACATATATGTGTTGAGAGCATCTATGTGAACCTGTGGATTTTGGCTTCCATCATACTTCAGCAAGTGTGCCGAGTCAAATCCTTTTGGATATGGTGCATTAAGAATATCCCTGTGAAGGGGCTATTATTGTATTCTGTAAGAACCCCCACCGCTAATTAAGGTAATTAGTGAATTAATTATGATAATTAGGAAATAATTCCATAATTGACCCTAATAATTATTATGAGACTTTAATAATTACAATTAGTGGGTAAGAATGCTGAAAGTCGCTTTTCGGAAGAAAAGCGCAGATACCGGTTCTGCTATTCGGTATAAATGCGTACCGGAAAAGTATCCCGGAAAATTATAACGAATGCATGATAATTACTAGAATATTATGTAGGACTTGTAAAACAAGTTTCAAGTCAAAATAACGTAATCTGATGCCAGAACTGATACTGGCTATGGAAAAGCGCGTACCGGAAAGGTGCTCCGAAAAATAAAATAAAAATATGACAAATCTTAGAAAAATGTCTAGGTCTAGATTCCGAAGTTTGGGATCAAGATCTTTTACTTTGCTATTAAGGCTAATACTGCGCGTGTGTGGCCTTGTGCCTATAAATAGACCCATTAAGGGCACAAAACCCTAGGCACATTCATTCTATACGTGGGAGGCTGCTGCATGAAGGTGTGAGGCACTATTCCATTGCCTTCCTCACCTTTCTTGAGGCCAAGTCTTCCCCTTTTGCTTGGTTTCTTCCATTTCCTCTTCATAAACACTTGTGATCATCCTTGTGAGAGTGAAAGGAGTGTTCTTGGCTGTGTTTCAGCTGTTGTGTGTGAGGTTAGTGGGCTGAGTTGGTGAGTTTGAGTGACTTGAACCTTTGGCTTGGCATTGGTGGTGCCAAGGAGCCATCTTGTGGTGCAAGAACCCACCTTGGTGTTGTCATTTTCGTGCTCCTACTTAGGCTGAGTTTGAAGTGTCTTGAGAGAGCTCCAAGAGCACACCTTGTTCTGTTTTGAGCTTTGGTAAGTTCTCTCACCTTTGATCTTAAGTTTTGATGCTTAAAGTTGATGTCTTGGCCATGTTTAATGAGTAAACAAGAGGGTATAATGTATATGAACCTAAAATGGATTAAAAATGCATGCTTTAACGTGTACATGTGTTAAAAGTTGGATCTTTGGGTTGGATATTCACGAAATGCAGAAACTGCATTCTGTCGTGAGATATCCGGATATTTGTCGAACAGATATCCGAATATCAGTATCCGGATATGGTATCCGGATATTGATATCCGGATATGGGACTTGGGTATCCGGATATGGCATATCCGGATATGTCCAGTATGATATCCGGATATACCATATCCGGATATGTCCCTCATGATATCCGGATATCCTGGGTTTGCGCAGACAGTAGCTGTGCTGTATGAACAGTAAGCTATTGGGTGTGTGCGGACCCAAGATTAAGGAAGTTGAACTTCTGTAATTAATGAATTAAGTCAGAATCATGTGATTAAGGGCTTATGGCTTTGTTGGAAGCCTTAAGACGTAAAACGTAAAGGAAAGGCGTAGTCTTTAAGTTGTGTGCTTGTGATACATAAATATTGATGTATTATTGGTCCATATCAGATTGTGATACTGCTGTTTGTGGATTTGTGAGTGGTTGGACTCTTGGCTTGGATAGCTAGCTTGCAAGGTAAGCTTTCGTGTCCTCGGTTTAGCCATTTTGTTGTTCCACCATGTCCCATGGGGATGGGTTTATGCATGCTGTGTTACATGCTTTAATATTTTGGAAATTTTGTTGAGCTATTTATGTGCAATGTGCTTTTATGAGATGCATGTGGTGTCCACCTATACGGTAAACCTGAGTATGTAGTACATACAAGATGGTGAGGCTGTGGGTGAGGTACAGGTAGCGTCCTGGTACTCATGTAGGTATAGACGTATTCCTACATTTCTCTGGCCAGTAGATTTGATAAACACACATGGCATGATTAATTGCTGCATCGCATGATTTTGGAACTTATATTGTAAATACTGTTTTAGAACTTATATTACACATGTAAGTGAGCTTGGGATGGAGACTCCTTGAGGACCTCTTGCCTTACTGAGATTTCTTGTTAGAGATCTCACCCCACGTTTGGGGACGCTTATTTCAGGATCAGGTAATGTTGAGGGCTCAGGTGGCAGGAGGCCAGAGCTGAGTTGATATGATGATATGCTGACTGCTGTTATGTTTTCCGCTTGATTATGCTATTTATGTTGAGACTGTTATTTGGCTTTGTTGCCTTATTTGGTGAGCATGGGGTTTGTCCATGCCACATGATTGTTCTTATCTTTTACATTTGCTGTTGTAATTAAAGTATCAGGATTTTGACCCAGGCTACGTGTTGTAGTCCTGTGGCTTTAGATACTCACGTAATATTTATATATGAGGTATTTCAGTTAGTTGTCTTGCAATTTACATACAGGCAGTATTTTATGAAATCGATTAAGTAATCAAGTTGGCTAAGGTTAATGACGTCATAATTGAATTAAAGAAAAAGTTATTCCGCATTTTAATTAAGCGTGGCTTAATACGATAGTATGTTAACAATCCGGGTTAACACGGGCTGTTACATATTCCCCTTGCTACACTTCCTCCTATATGCACCAGTTTCACCATATCCTTGAACATTATATGGAAACTGGGGTTCCCGGTTGTGATATGTATCACCCCGGTTGCTCTCCACATTCCTCCTTACTCTAGCATTCATGGTAAGAAGTATCCCATTCGTATTGCGATTGGTGTCTGGGTTGTGATATTCGCCATTGTTATCAACTCGTATCTGATGACTTGGGTTTATAGCTGCTCCAGTGTTAGCTACACCTTGGACTTCAGCAATCCCAACCTAGATTTGAGTATCCGGGTTACGTCTATATTACCTGGATTTGGTCATTACCATTCCAGAGTTGACGATTTCCACCGTGAACTTCCCTTTCACCTCGGATGTGACCTCCATCACGACCCAAATTACTTGTTTGAATCAAACACTCCTCGTCTCTTGCATTCTTCTCATATTTTCTTCTTGAATTCTCCTGCAATCCTCATGTGCTGGAGGCTGTTATGGTTCATCATGTCCTCCATCCGCCTTAAAATCACAGCAAATGGATTTTGTGCAAGGCAAGTATATGGATCTGCAGCAAGTGCAACGTGGGTAGCTACATCTGCAGGTGGATGAGGAAGATCCACAACTCGATTCTGGGGAGCTGGTGTTGAGGCTATGTCTGAGATGTCCTCACTCACATGGACAACAACATAATCAACTTCGTTCTCTGGTTGATTTTGAGGTTGATTGACTTTTTCCACCACAGGATCCAGTGGAAGATTTGGGTGTGGTGGCAGTTGACCGCTACTCCTTGTACGAACCGCCATTGTTGCTCATGATCGTGGGAATAACGAATTTATTGTTTTCCCACAAACGACGCCAAATGTTTTGTCCTAAAGACAGAGGTGTCTAGCCCAATAAGCTAATATGTTACTTTTGGATCTAGGTGCTCTCTAAGGTATCTATGAGTTAGATACCCTAGAGCCAAGTAGATCACTGTACACAGAAGAACAATAAACAACTTTCGCCAAATGGGTGATGTGTGTGCATAGTGATAACATAACAATAAGAGAGAGTGTGTCAATATACATGTACTTTTTACCTCTTATTTATAGAGTTTACTCGTAGGTATTGGATTCTGAACCTTCTGTGCCTTTCCTAGCACCCCAAGCCCATGTATTGTACTGTCGTATTAGGATTGATATCCTCCCTTAATTATATTTGGATTGGCCATTGTTGGGCTTAGCAATAAATGGTTCTCATATATGGATCCATGACGGATAGAAAGGAAAAAAAAAAACTCATTCTTGTTTTGTATTTGTGGCTGTAGAAATAGTTTTTGCCTCAATTGCACAAATCATTTACCATTTTTTTAAAATAAGCGTATTTTCAAAATAACTCACACATATTTATATATATTTAATAATAAATGGAATGTTTATTATAATTGCTGCGAATTTCCTTTTAAGTTTCATTTTCAACTTCACTGTTCAAATGGGCAATCATAATAAATTCAAGCCACCAATTCTTTGACATCAAAATAAGTATTTATTTTATTAATAAAGGGTAGTTAATTAATAAAATTATATATATATATATATCGCTTTATAAAAAAATAAATAAGAGTATTTTATAAATCAAAATTAGTTTATATTTTTATCAGGTTCATAAATTGAATTTTAAAACTGAATATCTGATATCAATTTGTTTCGTGACTTACTTTTTACTACAAATAATAATAGTTAGAAAATTAAACACCAATATTATAATAATGAATGGAGGGACAAACAACTAAAAAAAAAGACTTTCGGGTGTATTAGTTTGTTTGTTCATCAATTGCAATGTTCGAATGTCATTTTCGTGGATGCTAATCTGACAACGACAGTAATATGGGTTTTAAGTTTGTGAAAAAGAGCTTAATGATATAATTAGTGATTCCTTAAGTATTGTCTCTACTATATATATATATATATATATATATATATATATATATATATATATATATATATATATATATATATATATATATATATATATATATATATTGACTCTAGATTTAAGTTTTACTTTCCCATTTGTCATTTATAGTTTAATTAATAATTAAGTAATTAATATAACTTTCTATTTTTTTCTTTTTGGAAAGTCAAGTAACATATATGGAAAAAATATATTTCTCATTTGTTTTATTTGGTATGGCTGAGGCTGAGTTAATTATTTACAATTTTAATTGGTAGGTGGTCATGCCACTGCTTTCCTTGGTTGATACTTATTGAACTGATTTTTACATATACCAACTAAACTACCCATGTCCCTGCAGCTACACTTCCATCATAGTATGTGCTATTGGGAAAAATTTAATATGCTTATTGAATCCCTATTAATTTCCCACTTTTCCCATTTTATCCTCTTAATTATACTAACCGACCACCTAAAAATGGTAATCCCGACTCACTTCAAATAACCTCAACCTCGTGCTATTGCCGTTGCTTGGGGACATCAATTTAATATTATTTGTTAGTATTATTACTATCAGAATGATAAGAAGATGACGTTCAATGAACAGAGATTCGTAAAGGGGAAGATAGCCATGATTGTCTGATAAGAAGATAATGATCATGATGATTCATGATAGCTAATGGATTCACTCCACAATTGAATGCAGCAACTGATGTGGGTCTTTGATGCCATTATAAATAGGGTTAAATACTTAAATTAAAGACTTCTCATGCTATATAAAAATAAATAAATTCTCTTAAACACACAATAAATATGTGAGTCTAATTGAAAAGAGGAAAAGGAAAAAAAAAATGTTACTCACATATTTATTATATATGTAGGAAAAAAATTCTTCTGATATGTAACATAGAAGTATTTAACCTTTATAAATATTCTCTATGGCACTATCCAGTATTCAAAGTATTTAACGCTTAAAATAAAGAAACAAAATAATTCCAAGTACCGTATCCTTGGACAAAACAAATTAAGCATTAAGCAGGAGTGGCCTCCAATAATTTCATCATCAAATGCTTAAAAAAAGGGCACACGGGCATTTACTATTTAACAACGTCAATCGAATAATTTAATATTTTTTTTTTCATGATAGGTTTATTCAAGCGACAAGAAGTGAGCCTTTGGTATGAGATAAAAAATATCGTGAAATATGGTGGGAAATTTTTTGGCCCGAGTAAGTTAAAAAAAGTGTTTGGTAGGTGTTAATTTTTTCAAGATAGTTGGGTTATTTTTTATTTTTTTTGGGTAAAATAGTTGGGTTATTTTTATTAATACTATATTTGGTTGATGGTGAAATATTGATGAAAATGTGTACAAAAATTACAAAATTACCTATTATGTTCAAATTTTTAATCACAGACATCAATGTATGTTTTAGCAATCCATTTTCGAAAATTTGTTTCAGAGCATTTTGGTCTTAAAATTAGAAAGCGGGTCTGTCCGTTAGTCATATTAAAAAAAAAATACCATATTTCAAAGTGCATTTTTTTTTTTGCAGAGTCTAGTACAAAACCATTTTCACTGACAAAATAATATATCGGTATTTGGTAAATTAAACACATATTAAACATGGTAAACATATTTGACCTAAATCACTTTCTCAAGAATTCTATCATATTCTTTATACCAAACATCTTGCGAAGAGTTTTTTTCCTTCCACAAAACAGGCTGAGTTAAGTGGGTAAAAAATTAAATTTGATTCTCATTAAATATATTTTTGAGAAAAAACAATGAATTTTAATTTTAATTATGAAAAAGTTCCAATTGACTTAAAATTAGTCACATAATAGCTCAAAAAATTAAAACTTATAAAAATACTCGGGACGACTCACCTCAAAAATATAATTAAAGTGGGTAAAGAAAAATAAAATAAAAACAACAGGCAAAACACATTAAAAAAGATAAATAAAAAATGAGAGGAATGTGAAAGGGAATGGCCTAAATATCCAAACCCCATCTAGAATCCTTTTTATTTTTTATACTTTTTTGAAAATCATCTAGAATCCCTTGACTTTAAGGAACCTAACGCTTTCAAACGCCCAATTAATTCCTCTCTCTTAAATCTTCACCACCAAGAAAATCAATAGTATCACCCCTCATCAGAGCCCAACTGTGACGTCGGTGAACACATCACCTTAACCCTGCATCCTCCTTTACTTCCAACCACACATAAACAACATTCACATAAGCATTTTCTCTTCCTCTTTTCCTCCCAAAAACAAAACAAATATATCAGAGAAACAGAACCGACACCAAAGGAAAAAAAAAGAACCATGCTTGATCCACGAACACACCACCCCATGAATTCATTTCAATTGTACGATGGAACCAGACACAAAACACAAAATTATCATGACACATGGGAAGCTACGAACTCTGGTTTGTGGCCTTCGAGACAAGCTCAATTTGGAACACAACCTAATGAAGTGGATGGGAACCCATATCGCATAAACCATAACCGAAGCCTTTCCCCTGACTCAAGAACCCAAGCAATAGCCAGAGGCCAAAGGGAGCTCATGGAAATGGTTCGGAACATGCCAGAGTCAAGCTACGAACTTTCCTTGAAGGATCTCGTGGAGCATCACAGGGTTAATCCTAGACAAGAAGAGGATGCGGTGGAGGAGAGGAATTTGAACGTGTACAAGAGGGAAGGTAGTGGTAGAAAGGTTGTTAAGATGGCAAAGGTTGTTAAGAAAAGTGGAAACATTGATCGTGGTGGTTTCTACCTCAAAATGGTGCTTCCTTTTTCTTTGGGATCTAAGCAAAAGAAAAAGAACAAGAAGAAAAATGAGGCAGTGGGGAATAGTAGTTCAAAAGTTTCACCTAAACCATCAGCTTCTGATGGATCGGGAAAGGGTGTTGTTGTTGATAAGGAGTGGTGGAAGAAGAGCCCTTCAGCGTGTAAGGAGAGTGATAGTGGTGAATCAAGTATTAATAGTGGAAGCGTGAAAAGCTCTGGTAGCAGTAGTAGCAATAGCAGCTGCAGCAGAAGTAATAGCAGGTATGCTCCAACTTCAAACCTGTTGAAAATAGATATACATTTTTTTTTTTCTTTCATTGATTTTTTTGCATGTTGAGTTAAAATGATGAAGAATCTGTTAAGAGTGTTAGTCCCACATTGTGTGTGTCTCAATTCAATGATATTCCGGCTCCGAGGTTCCTCTTGAATAGTTGCTGAAGCGTATGATAATTCCGTTTCTGAGGGGGAGCACTTTCCATGTTGCTGATTTTTCCGCATCTTCCATGTTGATGTTCATTCCGACGCCATTTTTAGCACATTGTTGATTTTTGGTTTCTCAAGGAGATTTATTTTGATGTTATGTTACTTGGTATTTCATTTTGTTGATGTAGCACTGTTGCTTTTGGTTCCTATAGGAGTATTATTTATGTATCATTTTATGATCTATATGCTACAGCTTTGTTATTTAGATTGTGTTAAGAGTGTTATGTTGTGTGTGTCTCATTGTAAAATTGGTTTGCTATATAATAGAACCAATGTTGTGTAGTTTAACACAACAAGATTACTATTCAATTATATTTAACAGAATCAATTAATTAATGGTATACTCTTCCTAAATCGTCTGATCAATTAGCAATTAATTTCAGAGTGGATAAAAAACTAAACAAGATTGCTTATGGAGATTGAAATTAGTCTGCATATCATTTCTAAATTCTATGGAAAATTTTATATTGTGTCAAATTTATGTAAAATTTATTAGAATATGTAGTTTCTTGCTGTGAGTTGAATGAACCCTGTAGATTTTTCCGTTGGTTGTTTGGTTCTAGTCACAATTCAGAATCTGAACATTCAGTTGTTTAATCTTCAAATTTATCTGTTTCTAAGAAGAAATGGGGGATTTTAAGAAGAAAAGAGGGGGTTACGTCCATGCTGTTCTGTTGGGTGTGAATAAATCTTTGGATTGCTGCCGTACCAAACATTGAGTGCATCCCACAAACAAAAATATTACATGTCAGCTAATTTTATTTTATTTTCTGTCAAATTTTTTCTCTCTTCTGTGACGTGTACGGTTCTCATTGATAAGATGCAAAGATTTATTCGTTGGGTGTTCACGTTGTTAGGCTGTTAGCTAAAGTAAAAGGGGCTACAGCTAGGCCTTGTTTGTTAGCTAGGTTCAATTATTTTCGTCCAATACTAATATGATTAAGCACATAATTTCTGTAAAGCAACCAAGTGTCTACCTTGAATAAGGGAAAATTGCGTAACAAATTGTTTGTTTTTTATAAAAAAATAAAATAAAATAAAAACTACATTGTTTGTGAGCAGGTAGCTAGTAAATCCAGGCTTAGCAGTCACACTTGAATGTGTAATATAATGTGATTATCATTCATAAGTTACTAATTAATTTTTGGATGTAATGCAGGCATGAGAAGAGTGGTGGTCGTTGCTGGAATTTCATTCGCAGACCCAAAAGCCGAACACAAAAATAAGAGATATGCCTCTGATCAGATGAAACAGAGTATCAATATGATCTACGTATTCATGTTACTTAACGAGCTTTATTTTCATAAACTCCTCACAAACTCTGCTACAAGTCATTTCATAACAACTTAGTTTCATTGTAACTTTTAATGACTGATTAAGGTAAGTTCACCTTGGAGTCTCATAAAAATGTGAGGATAAGGCCTGTATAATATCATTATGCTTCATGTAATTATAGTGTTACTGAGTTCTAGACGTGATGAGGCAGATATAAGCTTGTATGCAAGGATAATTTTTAATGTCTTTATTCTTTGTTTATGACGTCACATGAATATGTATTTGCGACTGAAAACATTTTGTTAAGAGTTGTATCGGACAGTTGAAATTATTGTTACCTAACGTTCTAGATTTCCGAGTGATCCACGAGCATGAACAAATATGTTCAATAATG
Organism: Gastrolobium villosum; assembly: GCA_032173675.1. Lineage (NCBI taxonomy): Eukaryota > Viridiplantae > Streptophyta > Magnoliopsida > Fabales > Fabaceae > Gastrolobium > Gastrolobium villosum. The sequence continues at coordinate 39,455 of JAVKPL010015565.1, read as the reverse complement.
GGCTTGAGCCGCTTGTATTCACAAAATAAATAAATTAATTAATTAAGTGCTACATGGGGTAAAAAAGAAAACAGAGTTGAACTTATAGTCACACGGGGGTGGATGGATTTATGTCAAAATTTTATATAATTTTATTATGGAAAATTTTTGTGTCTAATTTTTTCTTTATTAATGATGACTAAATTTTATTTATTTAATAATGTGGAAAAAATAGATATAAAAATCTCTCACATGACCAGATGATGTTTGGGTGAAATCTTAACACTTGTCACACGCTCTGAAGATATATCAGATAAAGAATAGAAGCATTTAATACTTTATTGAATGATAATGTTAATGAAGAAAATTATTACGTGGATTGACGATGTAAAATTATTTAACTTAAAATTTAGAGCTTTTCTCATTTATGAACAAGTATAATAGAGCCAAAACGTAACTATCTGTTCAAAATTTTGTCTCTTGAGAAGATGGAAGTTTTGGAGAAATTTGTTTGTTTGGTCTATTATTAATAAACATATGTGGTCATAATCAATGCCCTTCATTTCACACTATTTAGTTAAGGATATTCACATGCATGTCAGACGGGATAGATCTTGATGTTGGAGCCGGGAGTAGGCTTCAATTGATTAATATGACAAACTAAATGTCGGTTTGTTTTCTTCATTTATCTTCATTGCTCTAGAAATCATATGAAATGCAACATCTTTTAATATTTTTAATTATTATAATTTCGTAACATTTTTTATTTTTCATTTTGTTGTAACAATCTTTTGTTAACCTTGTGTTAAACAGTGAAATGTAGTAAGAAAAAAAATCAATTAGGAGAATTATTAAGAATTTCTCATTCCTTTTCCTAAATATCCTTCCTCTCCCAATTCTATTATTCTGTTTCTCGATTAATTTCCCTTCTCCCACTTTCCCTCCTTTTCCTTGCATTTAACTATAATCAACTCCAATTTTCATTCTCTCTGCGTTTAACCACAATGAACTCAAAATAATCAATATAAATGAAGGGGTTTATGGAGGGTCCACGAGAGTTGTAAAGAATTATTTCAACCCAAAATTTTAATGTGTTGAGTGATTTTAAAGTGCTAGGTCCCCTCATGCAAGAGTCTTTAGGCTTGAATCATGAATTATGCTTATTTAATTAAACAAGTGAAGGACGGTGAGAATTAAACTCGTGACCAAAAAAATTATGACTGATACCATGTAAATAATAATTTCAATCTAAAATCTTATGATTATGGATGGGGATCTTTTAATAATTTATAATATTATGTTCCACTAGTAAAGATGAAGATAATTTTCTTGGGTGGCTGCATGGGGAAGACTCTAATTATTGGGGGTTGCGATTGTAGGGTTGCTAAAAACTGTCATCCTACATAAAGACATTCTCGTCACGAGTCATAGGAGGGAGTTTCGCGAAGGAGGTCAATTGTTGACGGGAAGAATTTTTCATGCTGTAATTCTACTAAAAAAGAACCCACAAATAAATTTTGATTTTGACTGAGGGAAGACAACATTTCCCGGTAAAAGTGAAAAACTTTGCGCAGTTTGAATACTATTTTTAAAAGTAATTTTTTGGTTTAAAAAAAATAAATAAAAATATCGTTTGATAAGGATTGTTCTGTGAAAAAAAAAAAATTCAAAAATTATAATGACTGCAAAGGGTGATTGCTCATGATGGAGGTTCGGGCTTGTTACTCGACGATTCATGTTGTATTCTAATATAGACATAACTGAAATCATGAGGATGCCATTGGTTTGAAGAGTAATGAAATGTGCTAATTATATGAAATTCAGATTTTTTTTAATAGTTGCAATTATGATAACCTCTTAATATTTTATATTTTCACTTATTATACTTTTTTTTTTGTTGGTATAACACTTATTATACTTTTGTGACAAAAGCCTTGTGTTAAACAATGAATTGTACTAATTACCAAAACAAAACAAAAAATTGAATTGTACTAAGGAAGAATTAATTAAAAAATCATCAAGAATCTCTTCACTTCTCCAATTTTCCTCCCATATCTCCGGTATCTACTCATTCTCTCCTTCTCTTTATCTCTCAATTAATTTCCATCATCTCCCTCTCCTCCGTCCATTTAACTTAAGTAGCACCGATACCGACACGGCTATCAGATACGTTAATTTTAAAAAATTTTAGATTTTGACACGTTAGGACATATTTTGATATTAAATAATATTTTTTAATTTATGTTGCGTATATTATATTTAATATTCAATAATTTAACAAAAAAACTAAACTTATAATACCCATTAATTTTGCAAATAAACAGAAAATATCACAAATATTTATATTAAATTCAATAAAATGGTAATAGTAATCCAACAAATTTAATAGTTAGAACTAAAAACACATCACAACGCAATCTTTGAATCTTTTTTTTTTAATTTCTACAACGCGCATTGAAGTACTGGGAAGTGTCGGAAAGTGTTGGATACGATAAGCCGAGATTTTTGAAGTGTCGGTGCTTCATAATATTTAACCACAACCCATAATTTCCAAATATCACTTAATTTTTATTAGTTACTTCATTTAAAAATTTTATGACAGAAATGAGGAAAAAAAGAAATTTTCATAATTTTTTTAATAAATCTTAAAAAAAGTTATTTAAATAAATAATAAAATATAAGATTAACTTAAAACAAAAATTGAAAATAAGTCAAATACAAATTGTCGTGTAGAACGAAAGGTTCCGATTGTCTAATGGCAACTTTGGGCCGTTAAATGCCATGACCTGCCAAATCCATCACCTTTCGAATCTGTCTGTTTTTTGGGCTTGTTCACGTGATTGGTATAGTCTACAAATAATTGGTCTTCCGTTGCTGTTTCCGCTCCATTACCACTGTGAATTGTACGCAACTAGCACAAATTTGGTTTTAGCATCACAATTCACAACCTGTGTTGCACCGCAACTTGCACAATTGATAAACGGCATGCACGTGTCCCCCTTTTCCCGGAAAATTTGAGAAAAGTTTTTTTTTTTTTTTGATTACTGTTTCCGGAAATTTCCCGACTATCGATGTCCGATCCGCGTAGGTTACCTAGTATTGATAAGTGAGTTTCTCAGCGAGAATTTTCTGCATACACAAAGTCTCGAACTCGAGTCCTTGCTTAAGCGAACTCAAGTACCAACCCCGTTTGTAAAGTATTTATATTTTAAATGATATAATATTATGTCATTTTAAGAAAGATAACTATAAAATATTTTTTATTTAAAATTTTAATTTAAAAAAAATCACTTACTTGCTCTCATGATTTCTATTTTTTAAATTTATTTCTTTTCTAAAATGATATAATTTATGCCATTTAAAATGACAATTATCAACTCTATTTTGCTTAATTTTTTTTTTAAATTATAACAATTTTTTGGGGATATGTCTTTGGGGATAACGATGAACAAAGTCAAAGTTTTTTTTTGGTGAAAAACAAAGTCAAAGTTTATTAACATTTGAAAGATACATGCTAAAAAATAAATAAATATATCAAATTTTAAAATTTTTTAATTTTTTTAAAAGAATTAAAATACTTAAAAATATTGTTTTTGTTTACGATAACAAAAAACCCTTAATTTTTATATTGACATACACAATTTTTTTTAAAAAATAATTGACTGGTAGGTTGATTAGTCCATCAACAGCATATACGACAGGGTTTTTCTTGCATTCTGAAATTCCGAGCCATCAAGTACCCAATTTCCAATGGTCGCCCGTGATTTCCAATTCCATCCATAATCAAAACACAAAGAAAGAAAAACGCGTGTACGACTTTGGATCATTTCTTCAACCATGCACCAAGTCAAAACGAAACGTCACCAAGCAGAATAAACAATAAGTTTAATTCGTATTTTAACGAAGCCAATAAATTCTCTTTTTCTAAAAAGAAAAAAAAACAAAAAAAATCAGCTCACGTAGAAGTTGGAATTTCTTGTTAGCGAAAATCTCAATAAATTCCAGCCATGACATAAATTATTACGCCGACCGGATTAAGAGTTAAGTGGCCGATCTAGACGTTCAAAACATTATTATTATCTACCCAGTAAGAAGTAAGATATTCATACAGGACACATGACACGACACGACACTCTGACACATTAATTTTAATAAATATTTGATTTTGATATGTTAGGACACATTTTGATATTAAATAATATTTTTAATTTATATAGTGTATATTATATTTAATATTTAATAATTTAATAAAAAATGAATATAAACTTATAATATTCATAAATTTTACAAAGAAACATGAGATATCCAAAATATTTATATTAAACTCTATAAAATAGTAATTGTAATCCAACGAATCTAATAGTTAGAATTAAAAACTCAATGCAATGCAATCTTTAGATTTTTTTTTGAATTTATATAATATGTCGGAAGTGTCAGAAAGTATCAACACATGATACAATAATATTGGTGTTTATTCATAAATTATTATTATTATTATTATTATTATAATAAGGGGATAAGTTATCACCTACCTTATTATTATTATTTATTATTATTATAAATTGATAGTTTAGAAAAATAAAAAAGAAGAGAGTTGATGACAAGGAAAAGGCGTGGGTGGGGTGAGTCCAGAAGGAACAAAAGGTGGGTACCCAATCCCGAATTGAGTTCATTTCAGTTTTTGATAAACACATATATTCGTAATCGCTTCTGAATTCTGATTCCCAATTCTCTTCTATTGTGACAGGTTAGATCCGTAATTTATTACCATCTTTGTTTTGTCTCTTCATCCATCGTTCTCAACTCTCATCTCAACTATGGGGTTTTAGGTTTCGATCTCTTCACAATCCTTCCTTAATATGTTTCTTTCGGTTTCTGTTCTCTTCTGTCGTCCTCATCTTCCAGCTTTGTTGTTTAATTTGGCATGAATATGATCTGATTTTCAGATGCATCGTTCCTTCGATTTATTATTATTATTATTATTATTATCATTATTTTTTAAATTCCATTTTGAATCTCTTTTTTTTTTCCGTCTATTGAATTGACAGTAGAAACTTTGATATTTGAAATTATAGATTACATGTTTATATGATACATGTTTATATTTTGTATGATGCACTCTGCGGTCAACGGTTTTGAAAAGATATTGTTAATTTGTTAATTTGGGTTTGGATTTGTAGAAGATTGAAAGTAAAGGAGTTGATTCACTGGAGCTGGAGAGACATGGCTAACAATGCAGCTGCATGTGCTGAGAGAGCAACTAGTGACATGCTTATTGGTCCAGACTGGACTCTCAACATAGAGTTGTGTGATATCATCAATATAGACCCTAGGTATTCTATTGTTCTCTTCTCCTGTTTTATTTCAGAGTATGCTTTATGAATACGAGATGATAAGAATATTGTTTCTATGATCACTCTAAACTAGTTTTTTAGCTGGCCAGTATTATAACAGAAGTGTTTGTACTATGGTTTAGTAAGTTCATTGGTAATCTTGCACTTAAATTATGTTAGGGTTTTAAGTTTATGTTTAGGAAGATAAAGACAGATCTGGTACTTTGTTTACCCTCTTATGTGTTGGTAACTGGTGGGAGGGTAAGATTTTGTCTTGCACTCTTGACCTTGCTAAAAAGAGTTCTGTTTTGTTTAGACAACTTCAAAAATCGAATTGCTTGTTCCACATATTTGACAAAGCCACACGTTAATTTGCCGGTAGCCCTTTTTCTTTCCCATTTAGTGCCATGTTTTCAGGGACTTTATTGAAATTCTCAATGGGACTGCTATTAACATATTACTAGTATAACTGAGATCCCCGCTTCTCCCCTCTCAAAAAAAAAGAAAAAAGAACTTAGGTTTCTGATTTTAATTTTTGGAGGATTGTTAAGTTGGCAACCATTGAAAATTCTTATCACATAAAAGAGAATGTTAGACTGTCTTAATTCTAAAAAACTTTAGTATTTTTTATGGCTTAATTACACTTTTGGTCCCCTTAATTTCACCAGTGTTTGATTTTGGCCTGTTTATTTTTAGTTGCAATGAAGTGCTGAGTTAAAACTGTTGATTGGAAAACCCACGGATTGATTTTTAACTTTATAGTTTGTTATATATGTGCATCATGTATGTTATCATGATGTGAGCCATTGATTTTCCACTTTAGAGGAGCCAATGCCAATGCCAATCCCGATATGAATACTGTGGACGTAACATTGTTGCATTTGGAAATGAAGAGACTAAAACACAAATTTTGATGAAAATAGAAGGACCAGAAGTAAAATTGGGTCACTTTTGAATTTGATCTTGTTTTTTGGTTTTGGATCTCAAGTATGTAATTGATTCAATTGATCCTTTTTTCCCCCCTCATGGGTATTTCTTAATTACATTGTCCCTGATCTTCTCTGTTGAACTAATTAAATTTGCAGGCAAGCAAAGGATGCATTAAAGATAATTAAGAAGCGTTTGGGAACTAAAAATCCCAAAATACAGCTTCTGGCTCTTTTTGTCAGTATTTCTATCCCCTTACTTTTGGATAATTATTGAATATTTATGGTTTGAATTATGTGTTATGATTTATTACTATATTTCCACATATGTATAAAGTCCTCATAATCATAATTTTTATTCTGCTGTGGTTGAAAGATGTTAGGTTTAAAGTACTTCTTGTCCATAGATTTGTGCTGGAGGTAACAAAAAGCAGTGATTATCTGACGTGGATGCTTTATATTTGATGTAGGTACTGGAGACCCTTAGTAAAAATTGTGGTGAAAGTGTATGTCAACAGATCATTGAGAGGGATATCTTACATGAAATGGTTAAGATAGTGAAGAAGAAGGTATTTATTGATTTTTGACACTGGATATTTCTTCTATAGTTCACTAATGTTCCTTCTGCAACTGTATTTTGGAAGCGGAAGACTTTCTTATCCCCTGCTGCAATTTCTTAATCTAATTATACAGCCGGACTTAAATGTGAGGGAAAAGATACTGATTTTAATTGATACGTGGCAAGAAGCTTTTGGGGGCGGGGGCCCAGGTGCACTTTATCCTCAATACTTTGCTGCATATAATGAATTAAAGGTGAGCTCTTCTTGTGCTTCTAGAAATTATTTTCCGAGATTAATTTTTACTTTGCAAGCAATAAATGTATTTTTAAATGATACACATTAATATTTCTATCGAAGTACATTTATATTGTGATTAATGTTAACGTTTCTTACTAGAGTCATGTTAAATTTTTCTGCCTGTCTGCAACATATTTTTGTAGTTGTTATGTTAATTCATGTTAGAGAATAATATAAACCATCACCCATCATCTTAATGTTTTGGGTTGAAATAGTTCTTTACATGGTATTAGAGCTTCAGTGATCATAAGGTCACGAGTTCGATTCTCACCGCTCCCCACTTATGGAATTAAATAAGCATAAGGTAAAACCAATTTTTTTTTGGGCTTATGCAATATTCACGTTTCAAGCCCAAAAGGCTGTTACGTGAGGGTGTGTGTTAGAGAATATTATAAATCATTAAAAAGGCCCTCATCCATCATCTTAAGATTTTGGGTTGAAATGGTTCTTTACAATCCACGACCAAATTAGCCTATAGTCATCATTGTTTTTTGGGGTATTTTAAATAGGTTATAGTGTTCCACAAGCTTCACACAACTGTGTACTTGCATTCTTGACGTTTTGGTAAAAAGTTTTGGAAACTTCCACCCCCTCATGCACACACACACATGCAAATATATCAAAACTTGCTGCTCAAAACAAATATATCATTTAGTTGTTGCTTTTGGGCTTAGAGCCAAAACACTGATATTTTGGTTCTCTAATGTGTTGCTTTTAATAATTAACAGTCTGCTGGAGTTGAATTTCCACCCCGAGAAGCGAATAGTGTGCCATTCTTCACTCCTCCTCAAACCCAGCCTACTGTTTATTCTGCTGCAGAATATGAAGATGTTGCTATTCAGGCTTCTCTTCAGTCAGATGCATCTGACCTCAGGTGCTCCTTGAACTCCATCACATTCTTAATGTTATAATTCATATCTTTGCTGTGTGGATCTAACAGTGTTGTTATACATTTAACATTGTGTAAGAAATTAAAATGCTCATAAATTTATAGTAATGACTCCTGTAGATTGTTGGTTTTTTAATTTTCAATTTAGGTGTTATTGCACAAGTTCCCTGCTTTCTAACAGTAGTTTCTGGAACTTGGATGCATATTTTAAGGTTTGTTCACCTTTGGTAAGAAACCTGCCCCATTCCTATTGCAATTCGCAATGAACTTGAAACTTGGCAAAAATAATAAAATAATGGAAAATAACAATTAATGGAGTTATCTAAAAATTTGTTACATACATATCCTATCTCAATACTATTTGATGTAGCTACCGGAGACCCTTAGTCAAAATTCTTGCTTTAATTTTAATTTTTTTTTTATATTACTATTATTATTATTTTTTGGGGTGGGGGTGGGGCGTGTTGAACAGTAAGAGCATCGTCTGACAATCTTTCTTATCAACTGAGATTAAGCTCCTCCCCCAGCAACCTTAAGGGTGCATCTCTCACATCGGCCTGGTGCATTTAGGGTTATTAATTCCCCTAGGTGCTTGCCCAATTTCTAGCATATGAAACTGGCTATAGTTTGTTTAGGCAACTTTCTCTTACATATTTACTGGGGTATTTTGGAGCTGTTTGTGCTAATGTTCTCTTTTGTCCTGTTTATTTATTTATTTATTTTTTTGCACTTTCTCTTAATAAGCTATTCTTTTATTAAAAAAAAAAAACATTATTTTTTGCTTTAACCCTCTCTAACTATTTTTAATAATCAGTTTGCTAGAAATTCAAAATGCCCAAGGACTAGCTGATGTATTGATGGAAATGCTTAGCGCCTTGAATCCTAAAGACCCGGAGGTGATATTATTTTTTTTTTCATTATCCTTCCTTTTCTGTTAGCCGCATTATGGAACCTCTATTCAGTTTTTCTTGCTTATGAAAATGTATGTTTGAACTTTGAAGTTGCTGTATTTCCGTATCAATGAATTCATATTTTGCTGGTTGCCGTATGGGCATGGCGCTCTGGAATTTTGATCTGGGATTTATTCCATTTTAGCAAATTGAAGTAAGCAAGTTGTTGTGAAAATTAGCAAGATTCTGAGTAAAAGTTTAAGAAGTATGCTTCTTTTTTACGCTGGCACTGCTGAAATATGTCTTTTTGGCGAGACTATAAGTTTCACTGTGACTCCAAAGTTTTCTAGTTATCTTTTCTCTTTCTATCCAATCTTTGGCCATAGAGATCATATTTCCAATCCCAATCTGAAGATCATTCATCATTCACAAAACTCTAGTAAACCCAATATCAAATTACTTATAATCAAGTCATTGTGTAAAGATCTTGGAAAAGTCAATCGAGCATCAATTTACTTATAATCCGAAAGAATGAAAAAACTCTCAGGGTACATTTGTAGCATCACACACCCCCCCCCCCCCCCCCCCAAAAAAACACCCACCCACCCGCAAACCCTTTTATAATTTGAAATCATAATCTGTTGACACTTAGCAAATCCTGACGTCTGAATAGATATTGTATTTAGCTGAGGTTTGAGAGTAGGCTAACCTGTAAATGTTTGGGACATCACGTTCCTTGAAAACAAGTGCTGAGCTGAGATATAATTTATAAACTCAATGCTTTTGCTTGCTATGATATTAGATTTTTTTGTTCAGCTCAACACAGTCATGGCAAGTTGTCAATATTCTTTTGTTTCTTAATATTCTGGACAAAATATGGCAGGGTGTGAAGGAGGAAGTGATTGTTGACCTTGTTGACCAGTGCCGTTCTTACCAAAAGCGTGTCATGCTTCTTGTGAACAACACTGCGTAAGTTTTTTATTAATTAATAAGCCCCTTTTCTATGTGCAGTTAAGAAGAATGACTATAATGGTTGCATGACTTGCTTCACTTTCAGGGATGAGCAGCTTTTAGGTCAGGGATTGGCACTGAATGACAGCCTTCAGCGAGTACTCAGTCGTCATGACAATATTGTGAAAGGAACTGCTGATTCAGGTGCAAGAGCAGCAGAAACTTCAATTCCGCCACTTGCAAATGTAAACCATGAGGATGATGAGTCAGAAGATGATTTTGCTCAACTAGCCCATAGGTGAACAATTATATTGGGGAACAAATAGGTTTCCTGTCAAAGGCTGACATTTTCATTTGAATACCCTTTACAGTTGATATACATTCATTATTCCCCAGTAACTATGAAAAAAAATCCTCCATTCCCTTCCCTTGTCTTTTTCTCTTTCCTTTTAGTTTCATAATTGTAATGAACATTTAAATACCATGATTTCAGGTCATCACGAGATATTCATGCACAGAATCGGAAACCAGCCTATGACAAGGCAGAACCAGTGAGGGTAAACTCACTTCTTCCCCCACCACCAGCATCAAGGATGCCAGTTTACTCTGACACTGGCATGGTTGACTATCTCAGTGGTGATGCATACAAGGCTGAAGGACTCCCTGAAAACTCACAAGCAACTTCATTTGCAGTTCCCCTTCATTCTAGCCCTAATCCTACCTCATCAACTCTTCCAGCACTGTCTTCACCCCAACCTCATGCCATGAGCACCTCATCACCACCAATATTTAGCGGACAGCCTGTGTATGATGAGCCATCTCCCATGAACAAATCTTCAGAAGGGCTGCCTCCAGCTCCCTGGGGGACACAATCTCCTGGCATCGTTCCACCCCCACCTTCAAAGCATAATCAGAGACAACAGTTTTTTGAGCAACAAGGTGCGTCTCATTCCAGTAGTGGATCCAGTTCCTCTTATGATAGCTTGGTGGGACAAACTCAGAATCTATCTCTGAATTCATCCATCCCAACTAAACAACAGAAGCCAGAAGATGTCCTTTTCAAAGATCTAGTTGATTTTGCAAAATCCAAAACCTCCTCTTCATCTTCAAATCCCAATAGGTCATATTGAGATATTGCGTTTGTATTGCTTGTGCCGGTACAGCTTATGAATGTTGTTCATCTGGTTTAGCTTCAGATCACTGAGACAACCATTTTGTGGCTGTGTTTAGGAACCTTCAGGTATTACTTTGTCCATGCGTGTATTTTAGTTCAATCAATACCTTGCTACATATATGCATATATTCATGTATATGGTTCATATTGGATTTTTTGGCTCATGTTTTCAATAATATCGGATTCTTTAAGCATCACGGTTTCTTCAAACTCGCTGTTTGCGATAAAGGAATTGGGTCAGTTGGTAGTAAAGGAGCTGAGCATAGAAAGGAAAGGGTTTCGGTTCGATCCTTATATGTCACTTTTGGGAGAGGTTTAAATATTTTTATCTGTCCCGCACTCCAGATTAGTCTCATAGCCGGCTCAAAAAGCCGAAGCTTGTAGGGATATTGTGAGACTCAACTTACTTCAAAAAAGGTAATTAGGATTAGGTTAACTCTAAAAAAAAAAAAGAATTGGGTCGTTATTCTGGGGGCAATTTCAAGCTATTGTATAGCTCCACGGTTCAGCTGCTCAGACTCAGTTGATGACCATGAATACAGTGTGGATACTGTATAGTAGTAATCAACCCACGATTATCAGACCCGGATTATACTTTTATCAGAGCAGACCTTTGTCAAGTTGGATCAATGAATTTATCATTAAAATATTAAAGGAAAAAATCATTGAAAGAAAATAGTTTTTTGCTAAATTCTTTTTGGGCTTATTTCAATGAAGTTAAATACTCCAGCCCCGTACCTCTCATGGCTCATCCTCAATTTTATTATAACCAATTATTGATGAATATAATCCTATCAAGCCTTGGGAGTGGAGGAACCTTCGCAAAACATTCAGATGCACATAGTAGTGTAACTTTTTTGTCCGCTTTAGTGCATACGTTCAAGGTTAGTTACATGCGCATATATGTTGCCTGACGGATAACGTTAACCTGATACCCTATTTTAATTTCATTAGTTTCCTAAAGGAGAGATTGTAGTACGTATTTGATGGAAATGGCCATTGTTTAATATTTTTAACTAGTATATGGTAAATCAACTTAAATGAAAATCTATGTACTTTCGCTGCAGGTTTTACAATGGTATGATTCATGTGTGGTGGTGAAGCTCATATATAATTAGGCAATAATAAACTTCCTGATAATCAATTAGCAATAATATGTGCATGAAATAGCAGATACTAAAAATGGTACGTCTGATCTGAATCGAAATACATGACAATAAGGGATAACTTTATATTTAATAAGTAACATTAATATTACATGTTACCATGAGAAACTCTTACGGGAAGACATACACAGTATGACAGTAGTAGTTAATTAAATATGTATTATTATGTATATAGATACATCATGGCTACTGGGTCATGATGCTAACAAAGAGGATGGGTAACTTCAACTGACCGCGTAACCAAGGATGCGCTGGCTGAAGGTCTTCTTTATCTTTCCACACATGAAGATGAATATTTTCCTCTTGATGATTCCTCTATTAGGAGGGAATGAGCTTTTTCTGTAGCTCTTGTTTGCTGGTGACCCAGTTCGATGCACCAATGCCATTCCTGTTTTCTTTTCCATGAGTATGAGATAGCCTGACTTAAATGAGAGTGAAAGTGGGTTTGCATGAGTAGTAGTAAGTGATACATTCATATCATCACATATATGTATATATATTAATACAAGATATGCTGTATAAACTAAAGTTAATTTCAGTAGGAACCTTCGTGGTTCGTGCCATCACTAACATTTTGCTATTAATTCCTATAAACAGCCGACAATAGCTAGGTTCATGCAAGCCTAACTATTTTTCGTACTAACTTGATTTATTGGTGCGTTTTATCCATGCACCAAACGTATGGCATTTGATTCTTGGACGTTGTTTATATCTTCTACTTCAAGAAAGATAGAGTGAGTTGAGAGTAATGTAACGTCCATTAGTTACAAAGTTAAAATAGAGTGAAAAATGATGAAGAGACGGTGAGGTAACAACATTAGGTGGGAGGGTTAGAACAAGAGAAGGTAAAACATAAGGGGGGTAGAACAAGAACAGAGTTAAACAACTACACCCAAGAAAATGTTATAGAAGACAGAGGGTGATATCAAATCACTATTGCCTTGAACCCATGTATTTGACAGAAGGGGTAGATGATCATAGTTATCACTGTGTAATAATAAAAAATAAGAACAGACTTACTTGTAATTCGAATACTGAATTAGTCAGAAGAATGTATGCAGGAGATGATTGAATCCGAGCCCACAGAACGTGTCTCCTTAAGACAATTTGCCGCCTCACTGATGCCCAAGGTTGATGGACACTTGTCTCCCAGGATAGAACGGATTCCGTCTGAAGAATGGTGGCACTACCAATCAACAGCCCAAACGAACACAACAGTATGCCAGAAGAATTCACACCGGAGGATGAAGAACAGTATGCATTACCGGAAGAACAAAAATTCCGGCAGAGATTTAGTGCAGAAAAAACCGGATAGATTTCTGAATGTGTCAATGTCTATTTATAGACACTGACCGGTCACGATGAGCAGTCGCCGTCGGCGAACCTCCGTGTCTGACGGCGGCGAACGGTGACCATTCAGACGAACAGGTACAACCGGTTCGCGAAAAGGTAATACACACAACCGAACCGAGCCGGCCGGCGGCGGCGAACCAAAGCCCACCTATCTCCTCCCCCTACATAAAATATGTAGTGACCCAAGGGCCAATTAAAAAGATGGAGGTGGGAGTTTATATATTCTCCCACTTTCTACCAATTGTCCAATGTGGGACTTTGTTAAACAACCCACAACTCTTCATCTTCCCTTTTTTCTTTTTCTCTATTAACTCACTTCTTATTCATAACCAATGGATCATTGTATATTAAATTTACTATTAATTCCAACAGAAAATAGCCTCCTTTTGCATGGTGCACAAAAATGATGAACGCTGAATTTGTTTATTTTTCTTGTATAATATATATATTTTTTTACTAACAACCATATATAAGTAGCATCTCTTGATGACTGATTTCCATCATTCCATACGTTGAAAGTGGCTCAAAAGCGCCAATTCAACGCTGAAAAGTTTGATTTCCACCTACAATATGTAGAAGTCTAAATCTTGGCACATAGTTATTTATAAGATGGTGATAGTTATAGTTTGTATTAGTTAATTACTTAATTTTCATTTAGCCCGTTAAGCCACTATATAAGTAGGATTTTGAGGTATCAAATAACTCGTTAGTTAAATTTTATTGTGAATGATTTTGAATCATTAAGAATTCTCTGTCCTTCATTGGAAAGAAGAGCTAAGTTGTATCAGTTGTTTAAAAAAACAAAAGTTCCTCAGAAACCTTCTAGAATGATGCTTTTACCCACTTCCAAAAATAAATAAAATGAAGTTATCAGGAGACCACAGACAAATAATTTGTTCATTCCTGCATCTATAGACTATGGATAATTCCAAAATGAAAACATTCAACATCATCAACATCAACATCACTTTTATCCCAAATTAATTGGGGTCGGTGGTAGATGAACTCACATGAAAGATATAAAATTATAAAAAAAATAAAATATATATATATATATATATATATATATATATATATATAAATAAAAGTGAAAAAGAAAGGGACAAGAAGAAATGGGGGAAATGAAGGGGAAAATGACTAAAAAGGGATCATCTGGAATATAGGAATAACCACGGATTTAACCCTCCACCATACTTATAGCTTTTATCCATTCCGTTCTAAGACACACCGTCCGCCAATCTATATCCCACTCCATTAAATCTTGTTTTACTACCTTCCCCCAAGTAAGTTTCGGCCGACCTCTGCCTCTTTTTGTGTTGAGCTCTTGGTAACAAACTTCTGTTCTTACAGGAGCATCCAGGGGCCTTCTCATCACGTGCCCAAACCACCTCAATCTATGTTCTCTCATCTTCTCGGCAACCGGTACTACTCCGACCTTTCATCGAATATCTTCATTTCTTATCTTATCCATCTTTGTGTAACCACACATCCACCTTAACATCCTCATCTCTGCTACTCCCATCTTATGCTCATGTTGTCTATATGCTGGCCAGCATTCCGCTCCATATAGCATTGCCGGTCTTACTGCCGTTTTATAGAATTTTCCTTTTAACTTAAGGGGGATTTTGCGGTCACACAAAAACCCAGATGCACTGCGCCATTTCATCCACCCTGCTCTGATTCTATGATTTACATCCTCATCAATCTCTCCACCTTTTTGTAAAATGGAGCCCAAGTATTTAAAAGCATCTTTTTTGGGTACCTCTTGACCAATTAAATGCACGGGCTCTTGGTCCCCATCTCGTACCAGAGAAAACTCACCCTTCAGATACTCAGTCTTGCTTCGACTTAATGTGAATCCTTTGGACTCCAATGTGCTTCTCCACAATTCAAGTTTTCTATTAACACCCTCCTTGCTCTCATCAATAAGCACACAATATCATCTGCAAAAAGCATACACCATGACACTTCCTCTTGAATATCTTTTGTTAGTTCATCCATAACTAAGGCAAAAAGATAAGGACTTAGAGCCGGCCCTTGGTGTACACCAACCGTGATAGGAAAATAACTTGATGTTCCGTTACAAGCTTTTACACATGTAGTAGCCCCATCATACATATCCTGGATTGCCTTTACATACTTTGATGGAACCTTTTTCTTTTCCAGAACCCGCCATAAAACTTTTCTTGGAACCTTATCGTATGCTTTCTCAAGGTCTATGAACACCATATGCAAGCCCTTCTTCTTTTCTCGGTATCTTTCCATAAGTTGTCGCATCAAGAAAATGGCTTCCATGGTACATCTTCCTGCCATAAATCCAAATTGATTTACAGAAACCTTGGTATCTCTCCTCAAGCGATGTTCAATAACCCTCTCCCACAACTTCATAGTATGGCTCATTAGCTTAATGTCTCTATAGTTTGAATAATTCTGTATATCTCCCTTTTTTTTGTAGATAGGCACAATCATACTTTTCCTCCAAGAATCAGGCATCTTATTTGTCTGGAGAATCTTAGTAAAAAGACTGGTCAACCATTTTATTGCCACATCCCCTAGGTCTCTCCACACTTCAATAGGGACACCATCAGGCCCCAAGGCTTTATTAGTCTTCATCCTCTTTAAAGCCTCCTTAACTTCATGTGTATTAATTCTGCGTACAAATCTTCTATTCATATCATCATACGCGTCCTCCAAATCCACCTCGCTTGTATCTCCATCCCCATTAAACAGCTTGTTAAAGTAGTTCAACCATCTTTCATTTACATCTTCATCCCTCATCAGAAGTTTTTGATTTTCATCCTTAATACATCTAACTTGGGTGAGGTCTTTACTTTTCTTATCCCTTATCTTTGTAAGTTTATAAATACCTCTTTCACCATCCTTGCTCCCAGGATTTTTATACAACTCGTCGAAAACCTTGCCCCTAGCTTCTCGCACTGCTTTCTTTGCATTTTTTCTCGCCAATCTAAACTTTTGCAAGTTCTCTTCACTGGGACTTTTATGCAAAGATCTAAAGCACTCCTTCTTATGTTTAATTGCCTCTTGCACCTCTCCATTCCACCACCATGTTTCCTTTGTATGAAATCCAAAATGAAAACATTAATGAAAAAAATAAATATATTCAGTTTCTTCTTCTTGTTATCCTTGGAATATATGTGACCTCATATATGCGAGTAATGAAATATTATGGGCTTGCTGAATGGAATCAACACACGCATAACTTTCACCCAAATGAGAAGCAACACACACATGGTCACAGAAATCCTAATAGGCAAATTGCCTTTGTGCAACTTTACATTTTCCTTTTGGGTGTTCCTAAAGATTTGTAGTTTTTTTTTTTTGGGTGGCAATAGCTCATTCTTGCAAGTTGAGTTTTTTGCTTTTGTCTAAAAAACACCTGAAATTCTGAGCTGTGGGAGGAATTGGGATATAAACAAATAATCCAAGTTATAGAAATATTTCAAAGAAGAAAAGCAAAAAGAGCATGGAAGATGGATTTGGGACTCCGCCACTTCTGAGGAGGACAATCTCTGCTTATCAACCCTTGGAACTGATCCGCTTGTTTTCCCTGAAAACAGAACAAACATAATTAGAAAAGAAAAATACTAAATGGTAATGAATGTGTTTTCATGAAACTAACTTCCGAAAAGAGACTAGTGAAAAAATTTTGTTGGTTTTGCCAGTTATTCATTTACTTCTCAAACCTTACTTTTCTCTATTTCCAAAAATACTAGTTATGACTCATTCGTAACAATTTTAATAGCAAATAGCATTGCAGATCAGAAAACTAGTTATGTACAATCAGAACCATTACATTTTTTTTTTTTTACAAAATAAAGTTTGGTTTTGTTTAGAACCTATTGAAATCTTGATGGTAGCAAATTTATGTGTAGTATGGAGACTAAAATGATATTGAGCATTTAAAAAAGAAGTAAAATTACTAATCCAAATCATTGCTAATTTCTGCATTTCTTAATTTTACCTCCATGGCATCCTTGAGAGGTCCCCAACATTCCATTCTGTTATATTTTTTTGAGCTAGAATGAAAATAAACTCGAACTATAGAATACAGCAGTTCTGGATGCTCATCGAAAAGTACAGAATCTCCACATTGTATTGCTTTGAGTACCTGGATCCACAAGACAAGAATCCAACCATGTTTCATACACTTAGGCATAATACCACCATAAAAACCATTTCCCATTAAACCCCGATTAACGAGGGTAGGGGTGAAGGCATAATACCACCATAAATTAGAAAAAAAAACCCAGCTTAGGAAAAGTGAGATGTTCATCCTTGCAATTAATAATATGAGAACATAGGAAGCTAAATATTTTAAAGAAGGATATAGATATGATCTTCAGGAAACAAAAGCCTTCTCCAAAATTCAGCACTTGTCTGCATTTGGAGCAGCACTTTGTGTATATACAAGATAAAGCACAAGTTGCACAACATACAAAGTTGAAGTGGAAGTTTAGGAGACAACCTATCACTAAATACTCTCTATTTTTCTCCCCACATCATTTAATTGTAAATCTCTTTTACAAGCGTTTATATTCATTTTGAGAAATGGTAAGCATTGGCGAGGAACAGTTCACCCGTTGAGGGTTCTTTCATCTGTCAACACCCTCCTGAACAAAATACAGTTGTGCATGTTTTTGATGAGGTTTCCATGAAAAACACCTCTTAGAGATCAATCCTAGTTTTTAGATTCTTTCTGTATTGATGAGATATTTTAAGGGAATGCTATAAATTAAATGCAAAACATACCAAAGGCATTTCCTTGGAGAATATGTGATATCTAAATTCAGCAGCCAGATCCAGGAAGGGGTTGGGACCACTGACAAAGCAATGAACATGTAGGCACATTTCATTTTTCACTTTCTTCCATTCAGCTACAACATCATCCTTCTCATACCACCCTCTCAACTGCCAGAATCACAAAAGGATTGGTACAAATATAATATGCATCAATTAAGGATTGGTAAAACTATTCTTTCATGACTGAAAGGTCATGGGTTCGAATCCAGGAAACAGCCTCTTTGCAATTATGCAAGGGTAAGGCTACGTACAAGAATTTCCTCCACCCCTCACTCGCTAGTTAGGTTTAACGGGAAGTGATTTTTTTTATAATTTCCAAGCCAAGCATGCAATAAGTAAAGACACAAACCTGCTCTAGGTTGATCACATTAGACACAGCTAATGTCAGATTAGCTGTTAAGTCACAGTGGGATAGAATGTAGGTTCTCGGAATAATACTTGCATATTTGTTTATCTCATCTTCCAATCGAACAACCTTCAGTTTTGAAGCTTCAAATCTTGCTGGAGGACCCAAGAGCCTAACAGCCTTTAAAAAAAAAGTACTTTTATACAAGGAATATCAATGGTACTCATAACAAATTAAATAATAGTTTTTTGTATTGCTATATGAAACAAAAAAGGTCCAAAGTTGTAAACTAAAACTGAAATCCACAAAGAGAAGGAAGGTATTCAGTGTTTTCTACATTTAGATAACAATTATTGAATACCGTAAGCAATCATTTGGATGGATCTGTTTTGCAAGGAATTATCTCATGAAGCGTATTTGTTTTGTGCATGAATCAAGATAAGAAATCCTAATTTTGTAAATTCGAACTAGAAGCTGTTAGGATGAGCTTAAAAGAAGAGAAGATCTCATCATGGACTAAGCGACAAATCACAATAGTGGGTTTAACACCACATTTTGACCCAAAACTTTAAGAAATGCATTTATGGATCTTTTCACTTATACGATTCTCACTTAACCCATTCTTAACCGGTATAGGACTTCCTCACTCACATTTGAATTTCCAACATTCCTCCCCTTAAGAGTGAGTCTCAACCTTAGTATGATCCCTCTCAAGCATAAGCCTTTCTGAGTATTCAGGGATTACCAACCAAGAGCCAAGTCTTGGCCAATGCTTCACAACATGGATTAGACGTAGACCCAAGCACTAACCACCATTTGTAATACTTAAACTAGCCAAACCATAGACTCTATACCACTTGTTAGGAAGTTAGTATGAGCTCATAAGTGGGGAAGACTTTAATTAATGGCTAAGTAGAAAATCGCAATACTGGATTTAACACTACATCTTGACCTAAAACCTCAAAAGACAATGCAATAAGTTTATGGTTCTTTTCAATTATTGGTTCTCACTTAACCCATTTTCGACCAATGTAGGACTTCATAACTCACACTTAAATTTCAAACTGAAGCCATAAGCCAGAGCACACATTGAAGTTGTTCATCCATAATTCAGTGATAACTGTTATGCAGCAAAAGTCAAAGAAACAATTGCAGCTAGCCAAAAAAAATTCAAAATCTTAGATAGGTGTAATATCTCTACAGATCATATAGCAAAATACAGGAAGCAAAATTCCTTTAACTTATTTCACACATGAGTAATAAGGAATTCAAATAAAAGAATCATTTCGGAAATGTGGGCTGTCTTTTGCATCTGAACAAAGAATTTCAATTTCCTATGTTTATTATTAGATGGCCAAGACACAACGCTGGGTCTAGGGAGTTGACTTCAGATTTGCATATTTATACATGATAGCCTCAAGAACCAGCTGGGTTATTAGCTAGATTTTTTACAATAATAAAGGGAGGGATAAATCTACCATATCCAGAGATCGCCATGTACATTCAAGGAGAACGACAAATCTGAAATCAGAGCACGGTTATGTCATATCGCTGTATGCAAAAGGTTGGACTTTAGAGGATCATATTTTCTGCATTATTTGCTTTACAGATTTCCTTCAACCTATTCTTTGAATATGCATATGATGTATAAGTATATGCTACAGCCTGTATGATGTATCGTCACATTATGAACCAGAAATCTTTTATGATACATTGATTGCTGAAATAACATCGAGTTACCAGAAGCAGAACAAAAAAAAAGACCCCTTTTTGCATGTGATACAACAAGAGCAGATAGATAGGACAACCGTATGCTACTGTGTGGTTGTTGAGTTGAAAACAAGTAAATTCACAACCTAAAAGACTACTAAACTCACTAGTACCATTTTTGGAAAAAGTTTAAAGTCTTAATCTCGTGACCCATCTCGAATCGGACTAGTCGCGAAGCGATAAACCGATTGTAATATCTACAAAAGACTATTAAACTAGCCACATTAAACAAGTAAATATATTGATAACAAAAAACCTATTATTTCAAACGCTAGTCATTAAATCCAAAATGCAAGCAGATAACACTGAATACATGATAATGGCATGACATATAAAACTGAAAGTAGAGAAAGAAAGGCACCTCAGAAACAAGGGTGTTGTAGGATGGTGTGGCATTGTTCATGGAGGACAAGAGAAAGGGTCTGCATCTAGTTGATGGCTTTGACATGATGATGTTGTTGGTGAAGAATTCTCTGTTTGGTGAAAATGAAAAGGCATTGTAAGCACAATTACATGCCATTGAAGATGCATAACACAGTCCTCCTCTTCATGTTTCACAGGCCACCATTGTCTTTTCTTTTCAGGCCTTATTCTGTTAATTAAGAGAGGAAAAAAAACAGCTATAGAGAAGGAAAGAGAAAGTGAAATGATGTGGGAAAGTGGTGTTCTCAGCTTGGTTCATTCATGTGGAGTTGTGGACTGTGATTCTGACCCCACATTCCAAATTCTATGTCAATCCATTCCTTCCTTCCACACGTTTTCTTTCTTTATTTCTTGTGATGAATTACAGAAAATAGAAATCGAAGCTTATTATATTGTATATATAAATGTTTCAAACGCATTACATCGGAGAATGGAGTTGAACGTTGTGCCACGTCATCAAACAGCTCAAATTTTCGATAACAATGTGGATAATGTAATGACGTGGCTTTACTTGGGTCAACAGTTTGATGTGAAGCGAATCCGCATCTGCTTCAAGACTTTAACTTCCTCTTATACTAAAAGGCAATCTTAAAAAACGTCCGTAAGTTTGCTTATGGGAAAATTTATTTTCTTATTATATCGGATTATTTTTTTTTTTCTGCACGTTCTTTGATAATTGTGCAATTTTTTTCTTTATTTTTTCAGGTGTTGGGACTCATATAAGATAACTTATTTCCTTTAACATGATATTACTAACACCCATTATATATGTTCCTTCTCGAAATTTTTAATCATTTATATTTTTACGTAAAAAATGTTTATCAGTTACTTTTTTAAAATTATTCTAAAGTTAATAGAGTTATTTTTAAAATAATGGGACGCGCGTATGTTGTCCCAGTAGAAAAATATTTATCTTTTTAAAGGATACAAGTTATATTATTTTAGTTTTTAACACTATATACTTTAGGTAGCACATAACTATAATATGAAAAAAAAAAAAATGCCTCTCCTTAGTCACTTCAGCTGACATGGAGAGAGAATCTTTTTTCTCCATATTATAACTATGTATTACTTGTAGTTTTTTTTTCTCTATAGCCGATTGACGTGTAGCAAAAAAATTCAGAAAATTATAACCATAGAAAGGTAGGTGAAAGTATTAAATGCGGAAAAATCAAAATCAATCAACGATGTAAGATTCAGCAATCAGAGAAATTTGATACTAAATCATAACCGTTGATTTCCGTCAATCAATGATTATCATGTATTAGAAATTTTGATTTCAATAAATGATAACCATTGATTGGGAGAAATCAAAGGTTAGGGTTTGATGTCAAGTTTCAAAATTTGACACATGTCAAAGGATCCTATCCATATATATATATATATATATATATATATATATATATATATATATATATATATATATATATATAGGGACAGGATATTCTTACACCGGTGTAAGAATTAGAAGTCTTACACTCAATCTTGACCATTGATCCACTTGTATCCAATGGCTCACATTACTAAAAAATTTGAACCCTTAGATATAAGTGAGATCAACGGACAAGATTGAAAGTGTAACTTACACTGGTGTAAAATGATCCTGACCCATATATATAAGGATTTATATTTCTGCAACTGTTGTACTGTAGCAATTAAATACTTGTCATATGTTTACGTGAAAGCATTAAATGTGAAAAATCACAACCATACAAAAGATGAAAGCATTAAATATAGAGAATTATAACCATACACCTATTATTGCTATAGGTTATGGTTTGATTATGATCTAGTACTTTCTCCAATTTAAAAACCGATTCGATTTTAAAAAATAAAACATTGTTTTATCGAAACAAAACATTGTATTTCAACCAATAAAAAATAGGGCTTATGTTTTCTATGTTGTAGGAAAACAGGAGAGAAAAAAGTAGAGATAAATTAAATGTGAGTCCCATATTTTATATTTAAAAAAAATATTAATTGGCACGGAAAATGAATTTAGTATAAATTAATAATGTACATTATTTTCTTAAACAAAGTATAACTATAAGAAAATACTATAAATAGGATTTGTTTCATAAATCTTTTCCTCATAGGTGTTTGATAGATGATTTTTTTCTCTCCGAGAATCACGATTTCTAGGAATATGTTGGAAAAATAAATTTTTCATAAATATTATTAAAAAATTATTTGATAGGTCAAAATATTCCAAAAATACTGGCTAAAGTTTATTAATTCTATGTTTAATTGATTGTCAAAAATTCTTGGAAATGTGAATTGATTTTTTTTATTCATAAAATGGTTGATTTTACAAAACTAAGCTTTGATAAATTTTTGAAAAAAAAAATTATGATATGTTACAAAAAGGTCACAGCTAAAGTTTTAACAAGAGATAATATTTTAATCATGATAATATTAAAACAAGGTTATTTATATCTTATAATTAGGATTTTATAAGAGTTATGTTAAAGGAAAAATGATTGTGTTATGTTATAGATATTCGTTTTGCGTGTCAGAGTTTTTTTTTTGCTGCGGGCCACACAAAATGTTGTGTGTGTAGAAAAATTTTTATGATCACGTGAAATGATAGATGATAAATCCTATAATTTATGTAAAATTTTCTCACCAGTGAAAACCAACCCGATGATATTATTTCGTGGGAGTTTTATTCATATTTTAATTTTTTAAAATCTCATTTTTTAGTAAAAATTTTAAAAATTCTCATACCAAATGTAAATAACTAGAATACATCGCCCTTCACTCGTACCTATTTTTTAAACTAAGCATAAATAGTTAACTATGTTGTTGTAATTGCCATCAGGTCCATCAAAAACCAACAATCTACATAGCCACCACACTGCTGTGAATGCTGAACAACTTTCGCAGAGTGACAAGGGTCAAATGGTTTACGGCAAACTTTGAAACTGCTCCGCAGTAGTATCTTTATTCCTCACTAGTCCCGCTTCTATTTGGTATTTCACTCTTTGGCCTAAACAACCTTTCCCTCGTTCCTCTTTAAAATATATTTTAGTTCTGTCTTGTACAATTTATATACCAATAAAACCAAAGCCAATGAATACTAAAAACAGAAACTTTTTGAGGAATTCCTACTAACAGAACATTCATTCTCAAATGTGCTCTACCGAGTAGGATGACAGAGGAAGGTGAGCAAAGACTGATATAGCATCTCAACTTGTCAGCAGGGTACAGTGTCACTCCCCAACTTTTCTTTCTTTTGCATTTTGCTTCCATTCCTTATAGGTTAGGATCTCAGGACCATGTATCTGTGTATTGATGATCTTACTTTTTCTGAAGAATATGCCAAAAATGCTTATGTGGGTGTCTATTTATAGGGAAAATGACTTAAAGCTAGATGCTTTACCTTGTCTGCTTTTCTCTTTAACCGTAATCTGCATTTCCCTTATTAGGGAATCTCATCTCAGTTTTCACTTTTCACTTTTCCTGTTTTGGGTTTTTTTGTGTTTTCAATTTCTTCATGGTTTCCCTCATAAGGTGTGTTCTGTGTTGTGCAATTATTTGGCTTTGCACTATATTTTGTTCAGTTTTGGTTCTGACACTCGGATCCTTGTGTGAAATAATCCTTCAGTGGTTGAACTGTTGGGAGAAAGTTTCGGTTTTTTTCTTTATAAAAGTTCATCCTTTTCTACTGATTCATGAAACTTGATCCTTGTGGGAAATATTCCTTACGTGGTTGGACTGTTGGGAGAAAGTTTCGATTTTTTCTTATTAAAGGTTTATCTTTTTTCTACTGATTCATAAAAGCTTGAATTTTTTAATAAAAAAAGAAAAAAGATAAGATAAACACAAGGAACTGCAGAAGATTACCCTTCTGTAAAGCGTGAGCATTTTTGGTTATTAGTTTTGAGTATTTGTCAGTTTCTCTGTATTGTTTCGTGTTCTTCAGCTTTCTTGTTTGAAACTTTAAATTTCTACTTCCTTGGCTTATTGCCTACCCCTTTTTTGTTTGGGTGTTGGAGATGCAAATACTGTTGACTGTGTTTCTTCTCCCTTCATGCAACCTTCAAATTTGGAAACTCATAAAGAGCACTTGTTGCCCTTTAGTGCTAAACTTTTGGGTTTTATAGTTTAACTGGACCGATTTATTTGAATAATATAGTAAAATTGCTGTGTTGACTTAATTTTCCTAATAGGAGAGGTTACATTTACAATATATACAACTTACCCTAAATGAAAATAAGGAAACTAATTAATTATTTGTCAATCCTAATTCACAAATAATCAAAACAGATCCTATTTGATCCCTAAGAATAAGTGACTAGATGTGTTTCCTGAAATACAATGACATCCTAAGGATTTTCCACAACTACATAGGGTTTTCCATTCAATTTTATAAAGGTGATATTTTGACAAACTGTTGTCCTAGAATTGAAAAAAGAAGGAAGAAAGCATCAACATTTGATTGAGTTACATGATTTCTTTTTCAATGGATTTGCTAATACTTTGCTTCTCTTTCTAGGGGCATTTATCTTGAAAAAGCAGTAATTAGAAAACATGGCACCGGGGAAGAATTCCCGAGGCGAGGGGAGGAAGTTATCCAATTACTGTTCGACAGTATCTGTAACTGTGTTGGTTGCATTTTGTTTAGTTGGTATATGGATTGTAATGTCATCCATAGTTCCAATTCAGAATTCAGTGATGCAGGTATCTGAGACCATTGATGAGGTGAAAAATATAGCAAATGAAAGTGGTTCCAGGCAATTTGAAGATAGTTCAGGTGATATAGCTGAAGAATCAACAGGGAAAGATAGTCAGACCCATAAATCCCAGAGTGAAAGCCATGTACAAAACCAGGATGACCAAAAAGAAGTTGAAAAAATGTCTGATAATACAGCTGAAGAAAACCAGCCAGAAGTTAAAATGAGGCATGTTGAGCCAAACACTTACGAGAAGGAGAAAAATTCAGATAGAAACTTGAATTCAGAATCTGTAGAATCAGAAACACTGGATGGTCAAATTAATGATGATGAACAAAGAGGGTCAGTGGAAAGTTTTAATGAAAGGACAGAAAAGATTATGGGTGAAGTCACACAAGATGAGATGGTTGGTGAGACTGAGGAGGAGAAAATCAAGAAAAATCTGCTTTCAAAGACAAAACAAGGTACTGGAGAGAGTAACATGGAAAGCCATGAAAACAGTTCAGTTTCAAAGGATGTTTTTATGAATGGCTCACAGTCTGAAATATTGATTGAAGCTAGCTATGAAAATGGAACTTGGTCAACTCAGGCTGCAGAATCACAGCATGAGAAGGATTCGCAGAAGTCTTCGATTTCTATTGTCAGCAACAAATATGAATGGAAGCTGTGTAATACAACTGCAGGATCAGAGTACATTCCTTGCCTTGACAATTGGCAAGCAATCAGAAAGCTTCAAAGTATAAGACACTACGAACATCGAGAGAGGCACTGTCCCGATGAAGCTTCCACTTGTCTTGTTTCTCTACCTGAGGGCTATAGAAGCCCATTTAAGTGGCCCAAAAGCAGGGACATGGTATGTTACACATGAACTGGATGAAAGTCACATGTTGTTACTTAATATGAAATTCAATAACTGTCACAAAATAAATATTGAAATTCAATATTTCGGTGCCTATTGCAGATATGGTACAACAATGCGCCGCACACAAAGCTTGTAGAATCTAAGGGTCATCAAAACTGGGTCAAAGTAACTGGTGAATACCTCACTTTTCCTGGTGGTGGAACTCAGTTTAAACATGGTGCTCTTCATTACATTGAATTCATTCAGAAAGTAAGCCTTTCTCAGGTTTCTATGTTGCAATACTGTCATTCTCTTGCTAATGTGTTATGTTGGATGGCAAATCGATCTCAAGTATGTTTCTTGTCGAAAACTTTGAACAAGATTCTTAATTATAGGAAAACAAAAACCTCTCATGTAAGTCATGAGCTGTGCACATAATATATCCATGCATGTCCCAATTAGGACAACTAGGTATGTCCTAATTGTAGGACTGGTTCAAACTTCAAACATTGTAAAAAATGTTAAATACATTAAATCAATCCTATTCCTAGGACAACCGGTGGTTGTTTTTCCTTTCCTTTTCGGTGTATTTACCCTCTTCTAATTTAGTGCACATGTGTATTTTGTATACCTTTATCATCTTAAGACATAGTAATAGTTGTCTTTGTCACAACCCATTGGAGGATGCAACCTTATCTCTCCTCACACACTATTTTTCTATTTCCCTTTCTCTTCTTCTCTCTATCTCATGTTCTTCTCTCTTTCAATTTCAATTTTTAAAGTGAATTATTTGGCTTTCTCACCTTTCCTTTCTATTGTTTTTGTTATTAGGCAAATGGGTTTGGCTTCCCATGGATTAATTCCTTTATGTTTCCTTAGTAAGTTAATCCTAGCCCTAAAAATTCCTGAATTGATTTTAAATGTTCCCTTACTATTTTTTTGTAAATAAAGGTAATATAAAGGGTCCAGTTGGGATTATATTATTGGGGCATATATATTCTTTTCTTTAATCTAGGGATAAAACTATTTATCAAAATAAGGTTCAATTTTTTTTTCCTTAAAATTTGTGGTTTAAATACTCTTTTTAAATATTGGGGAATTATGCAAAATTTTCATGGCATATAAATAAGTTAATAAACTAATTTATTTAAATCTAAAGATATGTTTAGAATATAGAGGGTGTTACACTGATGTACTTCACATTAATCAAGCAACCTCTTCATGTTAGTACGTATCTCATTTAGCATTTCTTGTTCTGCTTTGCCATCACTGTGTCACATCACACTTTAAGCTTCTTTAATTTGCAAGCCTTTTCAAGTGTAAGGTCTACATTGTGGAATGAATTGTCTTTCGGATTTGTGCTTTTAATTTTATTTTTTTAAAGTCAGCATAGCACAACCTTCTGTTGAGATATATAAAAACCATTAATGTAGCCTGACCCAACAGCTTAAGCTTTTGGGTTGAATTGGTTCTTTACACCTTCTTTTCGATAAATATGTTTCCATGAACTTTAACTCCTTAATTTAGTGAGTTTAACAAACTTGTGATTACATTGTCTTGAAAATTAATCAGTGTCTTAGTCATCCTCCTCTCATTTGATTGATATATCTAGTTATCTCTTAAACTGGGTCCTTGTCTATTGGTGCAGTCTCTTCCTAATATTGCATGGGGGAAGAGAACTCGTGTGATATTGGATGTTGGGTGTGGGGTAGCCAGCTTTGGAGGCTATCTGTTTGAAAAAGATGTTCTGACCATGTCATTTGCTCCAAAAGATGTGCATGAGGCACAAGTACAATTTGCGCTGGAACGGGGAATTCCTGCCACATTAGGTGTCATGGGCTCCAAAAGATTACCCTTCCCTGGTTCCGTCTTTGATCTTGTCCACTGTGCACGCTGTAGAGTCCCTTGGCACGAAGAAGGTGTGATAAGCTTTTTGATAAAATTTCCTTTTTCTCAATATTTTAATTTTACCACTTATGCTTGACTCTTCTAGTGATACTCCATTGGTTGTACAATGAAGGTGGCAGGCTACTTTTAGAGCTTAATCGTGTCTTGCGACCTGGAGGTTACTTTGTATGGTCTGCTACTCCAGTGTATCAAAAGGATCCAGAAAATGTTGGGATTTGGAAAGGTAAAACCATTAGATCCAAATTCATTTTACTCCAAAAGAAATGAAGTTACTATGGGTTGGCTTTATACAATAACCATTTTGTTGCAGCTATGGGTGAAATTACAAAGTCAATGTGCTGGGATCTGGTGGTAATTGGAAAGGACAAATTGAATGGAGTGGCGGCAGCAATATATAGAAAACCAACTGATAATGAATGCTATAACAGAAGACCAAAAATTGAGCCACCAATGTGCAATGAATCTGATGATCCAAATACAGCCTGGTACTTCTATTTTTGTTCTTTTTGGGCAATAGACATAAATTGCATTCTCAAACAAGGAGGAATGGAAATAATGTGTTGAAAAAATCCATAATAAGAATGAATACACAAATTAAAAAACAATAATCCAAAAGAGCTCGAGTCTTTCTATAAAGAATTATGAGTTTTATACTTTTTTTATGATTATATATACTTCAAATCAGTTTCTTCATTGTTAAAATTTCGTAAGCATTCTTTTGTTTTGAGATAAATGAATTTTTCTTAGAAGTTTTGCTACAGTAATGTTTTGCTATCTGGATAATATTATTATGCAATATCAATCACCTAGCACTAGATTGGAAAGATCATATTGTTATACCCTAATCCATTATGAATTTACTTATAAAGATTGTAAAGCTCCCTATAATAGCTATTGTTTTTGTGTCTGTCACAACTTCAGAAAAAGAATGAGATTCTTAATAGTTAATACTAAGATGAATTGAAGTATTCTTTTTTTTTTTTCCAACCCTGCCTATCCCTTTTTTCGGGCTTGTGTCAGTAGAACTACTTATTTTTTCTTGTTTCATTGAAAAAACAGACATCTTAATATTAATTGCTCAGATTGAAATTGCCTTATATGCTATTGATCTCAAGGTTGTTGATAGTGCTTTACTTAGTTGGAGAATATTCCTTTTTGATGAAGTTTCTCTATTAATTTTTATGATATATTCGAACTTCCATATCTTCAGGAATATATCACTACAGGCTTGTATGCACAAAGTGCCTGTAGGTGCATCAGAGCGTGGATCAAACTGGCCTGAGCAATGGCCATTAAGGTTGGAGAAACCACCTTACTGGTTAAACTCTCAGGCTGGTGTTTATGGAAGAGCTGCTCCAGTAGAATTCACTGCTGATTACAAGCATTGGAAAAACGTTCTTTCCCACTCATATTTGAATGGAATGGGTATCAATTGGTCTTCAGTAAGAAATGTCATGGACATGAGAGCTGTTTATGGAGGGTAAGATATTCTTAGTACTTATGGATATGCCTGGTTCCCACGTAACCTAGAATTCTCTAGTGGTCCTTCTCTTCAAAATGCAAATTCATTACTTCTGCCTTTTTTTCTTTGCACAAAAATGCAATCTGGTGGAAAATCATTTTTTTCATGGTGTATCTCTTTCTTTTCTCCCCTAAAAATGTTTCCATTAGCAGTAAGAGGAAAATGAGTAGATATTCTACTCTAGTACCCAATAATTTCATGTTGTGTTTGCAAGAGTGATTATCAGTTTTTTCAAGTACACTGCAGTATTTCACTCTTTTCGTTCTCTTTTATTTTTTTCCTTGTCCTTCTAACCCTTTTGAAATCAATGTTTGATTTGAATAATTTCTTCTGTAAATTCTTTTAGGGCGGTATTAATCTCCTGTTGGCTGGAGAGAAGTTATCTCCAGCTGACACATGCTTTTCAGGATACGGTTTCGTATCCTGAAAAGCATGTGACGGTTGCAGATAACTTCTCTTTCCTGCAACTGAAGAGACATATATACCATTCTTTTATGTGAATAATTCCTTGTCCTAACTAGTTCCATAATAGACTCTCTTTTCTTTTGGAGAGGAAAGAGGGGGACTTCACAATCAAATAATTAACCTTGTTTATTATTATTTTTGCATTCTCTCGTGTCTTCAGGTTTGCTGCAGCACTCAAAAGTCTGAAATTTAATGTTTGGGTAATGAATGTGGTTCCAATTGATTCTGCTGATACACTGCCAATTATATATGAGCGTGGATTATTCGGTATTTATCATGATTGGTGTGAATCGTTCAATACCTACCCTAGATCTTATGATCTTCTACATGCTGATTCTTTATTCTCAACACTTAAGGAAAGGTATGTTCAGTAGTTTTTAAAATTGTCTACAGAGAAATCTCCTTAACCACCTCTGATTTAGCTGATATATTTTTGGATTCAGGTGCAACATAGTGGCAATGATTGCAGAAGTTGATAGGATGCTGAGACCAGAAGGATATTTGATCATAAGAGACAATGTTGAAACTATTGGTGAGATAGAGAGCATAGTTAAATCTCTACATTGGGATATTCGTTTGACCTATTCCAAACGTGAGGAGGGATTGCTTTGTGTTCAGAAGACATTATGGCGTCCAACAAAAGTTGAAACCGTTGCGTCAGCCATTGTCTGATTAGGATGCTTAACTATCTCAATTTCAAAGGCTGCCACACTCCTCCTTTTACTTCTATCAATGTTTGTTTTATGGAAGAATGTCATATGTAATAATTGTTTATTAATTATTATTATTATTATTATTATTTAATGTAAATCTATTGTTTTTATTCGTGTGGCACTGGCACCCCTAATAATTTTATTTATTTATTTATATTGTTTATTGATTCATGTATTCATTTCATCAAATTTTTACTAATTCGTGGCATTTTAATACGAAACCATTCCAAATGTTATACCCGACTTCCTTTTATCTCGTACGTTGTATTATACACACCGATGTATGTGGTCCATTTGATGTTAATGCCTTCAATAAAGAAAAATATTTTATTACTTTTATTGATGATTATTCACGTTATGGTTATGTCTATTTGCTGCATGATAAGTCTCAAGCTGCAAATGCTTTGGAGATTTATATTAATGAAGTTGAAAGACAATTAGACAGAAAGGTGAAGATTGTCAGGTCTGATAGGGGTGCATCCCTGTTTAATGATTTACAGTGTGAAGCTTCCTCGTATAAGAAGAGAAAGAAGAGAAAAAAGAAGAGAAAAAAGATGGATGCATCTCTGTTTAATGATTTACAGTGTGAAGCTTCCTCGTATAAGAAGAGAAAGAAGATGGATGCATCTCCGCTTAATATACTTATTCTTTGACTTCAGGCACAGTGAAGAGTCTTTGGCTTCAGGCATTTGAGAATGTACTTATTCTTGGGATAATGGCAATATTGGTTTAGCAATATATCGGGGGGACTACTTTTGGATAGAAGTAACACTCGCATTACTTTCTGTTACGATTATTTTTATTGTTTTAATATTTTCAGCGCTGTGCCGAGTACCAAGCATGGAGAAGCTATTGAAAAAGAATTAGAAGATGCACTTTATGCACTCTCCCTTCAATTGAAGGAGATGTTCATCAAACTCTGAAATTAGCTAGATACATTAGTACCAACCACCAAACCACAATTTCACATCCATTGTCATTGTTCTCATTTCATTCCAAAGGCTTCTACATCCAAACAATTATTTCTTTCTCTTTCCACCGATAGAGCACCTCCTCTTTCATCTTCCTTGCGTAAATCTAGTTTCCCGATTAATATATTAATATCACTTACAGATCTGAAACAATGTATTAAATTATTAATATCACTTACAAATTCAATTCTCAAGAATTAATATATCATTTCAATATTAATATATTAAAATAATTTTTTTAATATATTAATTTTTAAAATATTAGAGGATATTATCTTATATAATACCATACCAAAAGTTAAATAATATTAAAATTTAATCAAATTTTATACAATCAAATATTATACTATCAGATATTAGGGGAAGATTATACTTACAACTTTTTTTTTACAACCTCTTACAACTATATCTTATCACCGTTGATTTCCACCCATCAACGGTTATCATTTATTGTGAATTAATAATTAATTAATGAGTTTAATTTGCTAAAATCATGACCGTTGATTGGTGGAAATCAATGGTGATAAAATATGAATGTAAGAGGTTATGAAATTTTTTTTTTAACTATAACCTATCCCAGATATTATACTGTGAGACCTTATCTAATTGAAAAATCATGCCCTTATCTTCACTAATCACCATTGGAAAAATCTAGAACATTTCCATCCGTACACGCGCCAACCAGATCTCATTCCACGTGTTAGTTTGGGTGTAGATATGCAATGCGATGTCTCACGAAGTTTCTTCTGATTAATAATTAACAGCAAGGGGCTCCTTCAAGTGCAGTTGATTCTATTTATTTATTACTAAACAATCTCATTCCACGTTCAACGTTGAAAATTAAGATAAAAAAGCCCTAATTATTTTCTTTACATTTTCCTTTCGTTTCCTTCACTTTCTCAAGTCAAGAATCTTTCACGAAGGAAAAAGCTTTTGAGATCAAGTTCTGAAGATGTGGAAGACTGATGATGTGGAGAGCAGGGCGAGGCCTCTGTATCCGATGATGCTTGAGAGCCCAGAACTGCGATGGTCCTTCATCCGAAAAGTCTACTCCATCATCTCCATCCAGTTACTCGTCACCATTATCGTCGGCGCCTTCGTCGTCACCAATCGCCCCGTCGCCAACTTCTTTGTCGGCACCGGCGCCGGCATGGCTCTCTACATCGTTCTTATTTTCGTTCCTTTTATCAGTGCGTCTCTTGTCCTCTAATTGCTTCGGATTCTATCACTTACTTCATATTCAGTTTTTATCTAACGATTTTTCCTTCTTTTTTTGTGTTGATTTGCGTGTAATTGCAGCTTTATGTCCCTTTTACTATTATTACCAGAAGCATCCCGTCAATTACCTCCTCCTAGCGATTTTCAATGTTTCTCTTTCTGTTGCCATTGGATTGAGTTGCGCCTTTACTAGTGGTAAGATTCAAACATCTTCTCTCTCTCTCTCTTGAAATTTTCATTATTTTGATTGTAACTAAGATAATTAATTTGCTCTTGCTTATTGTGTTGGTTATTTGGTTCAAATTTCGGATTAATTAGTCGATGTATTTGTTGGTTCAATATTTTTTAACTGAAGGAGAGATATTGTTTTCAGACAAATCTATAGTCTCAGAGAGTGATTCACTGAAATGTCCCTTTAGCATTGCATGAAATGGTACTGAAAGTTCAGAAATCTTTTGTCTATCACAGATTATCTTCTCATTTCCAACTATAAAAATATAATACTGTGAAATGTGGTTCCCATTCATCAAAACTCTCTCCTGCAAACTTACATTGATATCAAAAGGAATATGAGATTCTACATCAATGGGCCGAAATTCCTTTTCACATTTACCACAAGCCGTGAGTAAGTCAGCAACTAGCTCTTCCCCTTGCTTCTCATACTTCAACCACGCCCCATATATGATCTTCTCATGAACAGTTTTCGCTTTCTGCCAAGCAGCCCGGAGGCTTCTCCGCATCAGTTTAACATCTCCAAGGCCCTTAAAACCTGGTATTGTAACAAAAACAGATTTGACTGCTCCTGTGGAGGACATGACTCAAGTTCTTCATGGATTTGAGCTAAAACTTCCACATAATCAACAGGTTTAAAGAATGGGAGTATAGGTGGCTCTGGGACCTTGATTAGAGATTCTCTACAGCAGTTAACAGAAAACCACTTAATTTAGTGAATTGGCTAAAAAGGTTAAGCTTCAAATTAAAAAAGTTGAAAAGAGAAACTTACATTGATGCAGATGAGGTCTGTGATGACAATTTGGAAAGCTTCCCTCTTTCAACTTGGAGCCAGGACTGTGGATTTAGAGCATTAGGGCGTGCATTTTTACATGATTCTGCAGTGAAGAAAGTCCTCATGGGGCATAAGAGACGAAACAAGTCCCAGATCTCCACTATAGCACTATATTCTCCTTCTTCAAAATCAAACCTTTACAAACTGGGGCTAAAGGAAAGGAGTAGACCTACCAAAAGAGAAAAACGCAGCTTCTACCCTTTGGCCACATTCCACTACCCTCAACTCAAAAAATTCCAGCCCCTTTGGTCATGTTAAATGATAGATGATAAACCCGTGAATATACCAGTCATCAACTATAGGAAGCAATTTTTCTCAATTACTAACTCTTTACTTTATGGGTTTAATAAGAGTTAAGTTGTAGGAAAAGTGATTCTGTTATATTATAGAGATTCATTTTGCGCGCCGAAGTTTTTTTTTTTTTTTTGCTGCAGGCCCCATAAAATGTTGTGTGTGTAGGAAAATTTTGTTGTCATGTTAAATGATAGATGATAAACCCTTGCTTTATTTGTGTTTTTGTTTACAATCTCTTTTATCAACGATAACGTGGCGCAATTTTATATTTTTGAATGTATCGGTCGATTTATCGATTAGTTATGTTCCAGCAAGAAAAAAAATTAATTTATTACAATGTTAATAAAAAGTTACAAATTTATTGATGTTTTGAAAATAGTTACGCATATGTTGTGTTGGATTAAGTCGGACTTTCAAGTCGATTATGGAAGCGAAACAGTAAAATGCAAGAGGAGGGAGATGGAGAAAAATACAATCAATTTGTTTAACGTGGGAAAATCTTCTCCAATGTGAAGAAGTAAAAACTCACGAGGCACTAGTCCAGACATTTCCATTATAAGAATAATGGGTTACAAGAGTCAAACACCCCTAGTCTTTCACTATTGGTACAATCAAATTTCACCTATAATGGTGGTTATATCAAACTTTCCTAAAGAGATCTCACTCAAACTTCTCTCTAGAGATATTCATATTCTTTTTCTCACATCTCTAAACCTCACACACCACAAGCTTATATAGGTGAGGAAGATGATTTTAGACATTAAACCACTCAAAAGATGTGTCCCTTGAGCCTTGCACCTTCATTTATGGAGAGACATTGAACCACTCTAAGGTTATGACCCTTCAGCCTTGCACCAAAATGGAGAGTTCCAACCTCTTGGGACTTGAGCCAAGCATTGAAGAAAGAACGACTCCGAACAAATCTCCTCCTTTCGACTTCAATGCGTCGGGATCAATGCCATTCCACACCTTTACAGCGATCGTCGAATTTTCTTGCTGGTACTGGTTTCGTCATCATATCGGACCAATTCAGGTTGATGTGCACTTTGCCAAGTGCGAGTTGTCCATCCTCCACCACATCCCTGATCCAGTGATACCTCATGTCAATGTGCTTA
The DNA here is from genome assembly GCA_032173675.1 of Gastrolobium villosum. Classification (NCBI taxonomy): domain Eukaryota; kingdom Viridiplantae; phylum Streptophyta; class Magnoliopsida; order Fabales; family Fabaceae; genus Gastrolobium; species Gastrolobium villosum. The sequence continues at coordinate 3,788 of JAVKPL010015565.1, read as the reverse complement.
GTGCGGGAGTGATAGGTTGAGTTCTTCGCAAGATAAATTGCGCTTTGGTTGTCACACTTCAGCTCGTACTTGTCTTGATCATGGCCTAGTTCAGAGAGAAACTTCTTCATCCATAAAATTCCTTTGCAAGACTCGGCCGCAGCTATGTATTCGGCCTCGGTTGTCGAAAGTGCCACACACTTCTGCAATTTTGATTGCCGGGAGATAGCTCCTCCAGCAAATGTCATTAAATATCCAGTCGTTGACTTCCTCGAGTCAGAATCTCCCCTTAAATCAGCATCTGAGTAGCCTTGTGACTCAGCTCTACTTTCTCCAAATCGGAGGCATAAGTTGGTCGTATCTCGAAGGTACTTGAAGATCCACTTCACTGCTTCCCAGTGCTCTTTGCCGGGATTCGATAGATATTGGCTCACCATTCCAACAGTATATGCCAAGTCGGGTCTAGTGCAAACTATTGCATACGTCAAGCTTCCGGCAGCAGATTAGTATAGAATCTTCAACATCTCATCTTTATCTTCATCAGATCTTGGACATTGCTTCTTGTTCATCTTTATGTGTCCGGATAAGGAGGTGCTAACTGTTTTGGCTTTGTCTATGCTGAATTTCTTCAAAATCTTCTCAATGTATTTTTTTTGACTCAGCCACAATAACTTATTTTGTCTATCTCAGATAATCTTGATTCTGAGAATCTGCTTTGCAAGGTCGAGGTCCTTCATTACGAAGGAGTGAGCTATGGCCAAAATATGAAAGTAGTGTAAATTTGAAAAATTCTAACGAAAATCAATTAAACCCAATTAAAATCTAGAATTCTAATTTGACCCAAAAGACCTTTATTTAACTTAAATAAATCCTAAAATTATTAACCAAGAGTAATAAATAAGTGTAACAAAATATGTGTTATCACCTTCCAATTTTCACCAAACACTAGTTTTATTACCCTAACCCGTCACGGGCAACCCTTATCATGCGCGCAATATTTCATGCTTAATTTTGTATGCGTGCTCTCAATTACAATTGCATCTTTGTGTTCCCTCATGAGGTTGATCTTTAGTGCCATTTGAACTTCTTTTTTGGTTGCAAATTTTTGGTTCACAAATAACTTGTCACCCAATTGCCACGGATCCTGTATTGATCCCGATCCTGAAACCGAACCATCAATACATGATTCTTGTTCGCTCCAATAACTCCAATCAATACGTGTGTAATGTGGAATTCTTTCCCAAAAAATAATAACAACATCATCACCTACATATATGAATTAAAACTTGTAAATACATTATTTAAACACCCTAAATCACATACGAGTTATTTACTAAAATACCTTCATGATGTTCTGCTAATTGTACGGAGCCCATGTCATTAAGTTGCGGAATTTGAGACTCTACCAGATCATGGTATACTGGATTTAAGACGCGGGCCTATCACATTCGTCATCTCCTTCTAAAGCACTAGCATCCTCGGCCAGAAGACGTTCTTCCATTGTGATATTTTCATCATTGTCATCGTCGTGGTCGTTATGCATATCCCAAGTAGGATCATTTTCATTTCCCTCATAAATGTTAACAACTGGAAAAACATGAGCAGCGGATGTTAATGCATGACAGAGAATTTAAAGAAACTGTCTTCATCGATAAAACAACATCCTCTACTGCGACAATGTCCACATACAACTCCAAAAAATATTTCGTTGACTAGTTGAAAAATTCTTCCCTTATCATCTTGACGTCTTCATCATCCGCGACTTGCAAACTAATGTATTGTTCAGATTTCCATAACCTTACGGTGATCTGAGTGATCGATTGGTTACCTTGCAGAGTTAACTTTTGACTAATTCATTATTTGTTGAGTTGCATTTGATATGTGTTGGCCTTTTTTCACCTTCAAAAGTTACACATCGTCAACCTTCCACCTTCCTACCATTGTAATATACCATAACACGAACAAAATAAGAATGTGAACTTATTTTAAAATGGAATAAAATAAAAGACTATGAATATGCAAATAATTTGGTATGTAAAAATAATAATTGATGGTGAAGAAGAGTTGTGTAGAGTGATAAGGGTTTAAATAGATATGTTTTGCACCATTCACACCCCAGGTAGGCATCATTATTCCATGTGTCACGTTCAAATTGGGCATTACAGGTCACGCCCCATTTAGGTGTGACCCACGTGGAGGTGATGCCTACATGGGGCGTGACCTATGACGCTCAATTTGGGCGTGACACTATGCAATACATGCATAAATAATTTCAAAACAGCAACAAATTCATAATCTTTTATTTAAATTGCAATAAATTAATTTTTTTGCCAAGTTCCAGCATTATCAAATTTATTATCTTGGAAGTGTGGCCCAACAAAAGAGGGTTAATTTTTTAAAATAAAGTAAAAGATGATAATATATATATATATATATATATATATATGTGTGTGTGGGGTAGGTTATTCTACCCACTCCTAATTTACCTACCTTTGCCTACCCCTCTCAATATCGTTGGATTACGATCTCATCTAACGGTTCAGATTGAAAAGATAAATAAAACTATATAACTCTTTTCTCTCTCTAACTCCACCCTTATTCTCTCCTCCCCTGCGATGAAGAAGACCTACTTAAACCAAGATTAGGTGATTTTTACTTCAAAATTGAAATCGCCTAATCGTGATTTTAACTTTCTCTCCTCCCATTTCTCTCTCTTCAATGGCGCTTCAACATCAAATATTTATGATTGGGGTATGTATCATTGCCAAATTATGTGAAATTTATATAGTATCATTACAGTTAATGTTGTATGTTAATGGATCCCCAAAGGCGAACACTGATATGCATTGAAGTTAGTATAGTTGAATCTGTGAAGTATGTTAGTATGTGACATGTATGACTCAAAGCATTAATGTTTAAATTTTATTCCTTGCAAATGACAAACTGAAAGTCAGCTCTTCCACAAACTGAAAGTGCCATCGAAATGATGAAACTTATGGAAGAACACTCCCAAATCGCTGATAAGTCTCTTGTTGGGACACTTATGAGTACAGTGACCATCATGAAGTTTGATGGTTCGCGTACTATGCATGAGCATGTTATTGAAATGACAAGCACTGTGGCAAAATTAAAATCATTGGAAATGGCTGTGGATGAGAACTTCCTGGTGCAGTTCGTATTGAACTCATTACCGTCTGAGTATGGTCCTTTCCAAATGAACTATAATACCACGAAAGACAAATGGAATGTGCATGAATTGCACAGTATGTTAGTTCAGGAGGAAACCAGTATTAAGAATCAAGGAGCTCATTCTGTCAATTATGTAATGCATACGAAGCTGAAAAGTATAAAGGTAAGAAGCATGAGAAGAAAGGAGGAAGAGGAGGATTCCTTAAAGTGAATGAGGCATCTTCTTCTAAAATCCATAAGGCCAAATGAAAAGTTTGTCTTTATGGGCAATAGAGTGAAAGTTCTGGTGGAAGCTGTTGGGACGTATCGTTTAATTCTCAACAGTGGATATCATTTGGACTTATGTGAAACTTTGTATATCCTTAGTATATCTAGAAATTTAGTTTCAATTTTCAAACTTGATGTTTCTGGATACTCTTTTAAATTTGGTAGTGGTAGTTTCAGTTTGCACAAGCATAATCATTTGATTGGTAATGGTACTTTATGTGATGGATTATATAAATTATGTCTTGATAGTCTTTATGCTGAAACACTTATGACTCTGCATCATAATGTTGGTACTAAACGTACCTTAATTAATGAGTGTTCCGCTTACTTGTGGCACAAACGTTTGGGACATA